>JAQFXY010000092.1:0-64317 GCA_034693865.1 Ceratophysella sigillata
AGCTTGTTACTCGCATATTCCCTCCTTTTCTACTTGTCACCTTTTTGAATTATTTTTCGTTACTTTTTCTCTATGCTTCACAGAATTCCAGATTACTCTTAACCTACCTGAGTGTCCGTGGTGAGGGCGAGCAGTTTTGTGTAAATTGTCGAATGACTGTTGTGAATTAGAAGCTGAACTCTCTGCAACGGGTCGGGAGTCCAGAGGTTGCATTTCCATTAACGAATCATTGGCGCTCGGATCTACGTTAATCAAATTCTTTCGTACGTCACTTCTTCTCTTTTTCCTAGCAGGCGGGATTGGCGTTGGTTCTGTATGGGATGACGTACCAGCGTTTAAGTAGTCCTGTTCAGTTTGCTTGAATAAAGATGAATTCGATAGGAAACCCGAATAAACTTGTGTAGAATAAATCACATTTTTTGTTTAAAAAAGAACTTTAAGTTAACTAACCATGGGTCGTTATTTCAAAACGAATACCTGTTTCCAAATAAGCACTTTATTGTCATATCCTTTTCTCAGCTCTTTAATTGTAAATGCCAAAACTTTCGCTGAAGCTGAAATCCGCAAGTCGTGAAGGAAATCGAAAAACCTGAAGAGTTATGAATAAAAATGTATAAGGAAGAAATATATTATGCCTAAATGTGCGTATGTCAATAAATGGCCTGGCATACCCTTTGTTTGGCGTGTGCCTGCCTCAAGACAAATCCTATGCATTTCTGCATCTTGTTTCAAAATGTTGATCTGCTGTTTGCACTTACGCCTAGAGCTGTCCCTAGTGGAGGTGAAAGTGCTGAATCGTCTGAATTTCCGGCCATAGCATTCAACGCCTTCAAAACTGAAGGAGCACGCTCTTGTTATTTATTATTTATTACGTTCCAGTCCGAGACATCATCGATATTTTTAATTTGATTATTAAGGCTTATTTGCGCTACAATAGTTTTGTTCTCCGAATTAAGAATCTGATACATGACGTTGTCCACAATTTGTCTTCGTTTCTTGGACCTTCTTCCCGCTACGATTTTGTTCCGAAGATTTGTCTTCCCACCCGTCGAAGCGAAACTTGAGGTGGAGGCTGAAGCACTACTGCTATCATCGTCTGCTATTTCCATTTCACTGTCATCAGCATTGGTAGATGAATTAAAATCCTCACCAGGCTGATCAACATCAGCAGGCTTTAGTGACGTAGATTTCAGTTTTTGATTTATGTAAAACGTAGAGTCCGGAGCAGGCAAAAACTCTTTCCAGTATTCATACAACTTACGCAGTGTAAGCACGCATGACCTGCATAGAAATCTGGTCTCTTCTTGTGAGCCTGTCTTTATGGGTGAAAAGGGAAGTGAATCTTGAAATTTTCCAAATATTTCTTACAGGGCTTTAACTACAGTCGTATCTGACCGCTCCATTTTCGAAGTAAACATTCTGCGTTTCATTTCAGGAGTATATATAATCTATACATGTTTACCCTGTGCACTCTGTTCGCTGTATGCGCGCCATTGGAGGCCCTGCTGTCTGAAGCGACACAGTCCCGTGCAAACATGTGGGGTGGAAATTTTTTGAGTTTTTTCTAGGTACTAAAAGAGCCAAGCTTGTAAAAGCAAGGGAAATCAGCTTTTTTTGAAACTTTAATTGAACAGTTCCAAATTTTTTTCAAAAATCGTTTTGATATGCGACTCATAGTTGAATTGGCTGTAGATTTTGAATATCACATTTAGAAGTTCCTAACTTTGCCTTTCTCGTTTAGCCATAACTGAGGAGTGAACAATTCCCTAGTTTTAGATAGGGGAAACCATGTAGTGACGTCATGGAAAAAACCGAGGAACCTCGTCTGGTGTAGGTAGATTCCTTACCGCAACCACCCCTGCAGTCAACGCTATTCATCAGCATACATTGAATAATGTCACTCCTTAAATTCGTAATGTTCCATAGTCCCATGTCAAATGCTAGAAGTCCGGAAACAAGGAACATGCATTGCGTTCCCATATTTTGTAGAATTAACATTGGCAAATATTGTTGACTCTTAGATTGGTAAATAGCTTGAGGCAGAAAACCCAATAAAATATGTACGAACCATACTAATGAAACCGCGTACCGTAACAAACCGTAATCTAGACGGAGAGCTCTACATACAGGTACGTACACGTGCATTAGGAAACCGTTAGTCGAGATTGTGGAGAGAGGATTGCTAGATTCATGAATAATACAATAGGGCTTCATCGTGGTTGATGCGCTACAACTAGACCCAATGCAGTTAGACTCAAATGTACTTGAGCGAGAGAGTCTACGTACTCGTCCTTTATTTTTATTTTTAAAGACAAAAGCCATCTCATGAATCTTGCAGAAGCCCTGTTCCGATTCCTCTAAGCACCCGCTAACTGCGAAGATACTCCGTAAGTAGTGCGTCTCCTGATGGACGAACATGAGAATACTCTTAGCACAAGCTTTGTCGATTCTATTTGCCATTGTAACGAGTTGGAAAGAAGGACGAGATGGATCCGGAGTTCTTTATGCACAAAAATACATGGCTGATAACACAAACTTGTGGCACTATTCCTCTCTCTGCGTTTTCCATTGTAACTTGTAACTTTCATCCAGCGTGTGAACGGAGCGTAGCGCTCCTTTCATCAAGAAATGTCAATTTCAACGTGTCGGTGTACTTGGTCGATATTACAGGCCATGATGTTGTACCATGATATGATAGATTGTATTAACGTTTTACCGAATCGCCCGATGAGCAACAACTTGGTCCAGTCTAAATAAATAATTTATTATAATAAGTAGGACCTTCGCTTTAAGTTCTCATGGTTTAGATTTAGACAATCAGAGTCTGTTTTTTTTTTAAATATTCGCTGCTATTTAATAATTTCGGGTGAGGTAAGCTTGACAGCGCTAACTGAAAAGACCAGTTGAAAAAGGTTGTATGCCGCCGTTGTAAGCAATCATTGTACGACCCGGTGTTCGCTGTTTGTTAATCAGCTGTAGATACATATTTTAGAAAACTAAAAAAACAAACTATCTTCACAGGGGCTTGCACTGCACATGGTGCAGTTACCACAACCAATAGTAGACCAATACAGCTATCATCTCAGAATCTTTAGAGTAAATTAAATTGACAGGTGCAAAATTCAAAGTACAGAAATCGGAAATTATGTGCCACTTACTAATACACTTAAGACTGTATTCATAATGCACTACGGTGGCAGGAAACATTTTTGTGCAGATATATTTGATATTATTCTAAGAATCTCTTAGCTAACTACTTAATACACACTTAGAAAGACATCATGTAACCGGTGGTTAATTTTGCAGTACAGTTGACAATGTATTCCATTTGACCACAGTGAATTCAATATAGTAATTATCTAATACATAGTACTGATTGTGAGTAGAAGGAAAGATACCGCACATAGTTTTGCATGTAAACAAAGTGTACGTGGTTAGTAAGTAGGTGAGTAGGTGTGAATCGCCTGTGCCGGCGTTAATGATAGGTCAGTCGTTGAGCCTTGAGGCTGAATTAAATTGACAGCTCCGTATTACCAAAAACATTGAGGGTGGCGTAGGTGGATTTGTATTCATATCCATCGTGAAGTTCGAAAATGACAAGGCAGAACTCCGTCCATAGTTGGGGAATCCTATTTAAGCAGAAAGTCAAGTTATTCCCAATTCTGAACCCGAAATATGTTTGGGCTAAGCTCGTTCACTCGAAGTGGCTTGGCTTCGGCTCGGGTCGCTCTGCAGGGGCTGGGAAGGAAGTTCAATTGTGGAGTACAAAACGAAGGCACGCGAGTTCATCATCAGCCAAGCCAAGCCAGGCTGGAGGATATTTTAGGCCGTCGAGTACAAAACACCAAACGGTAGTTATACGGTCGTAAGGCTAAACGCAACCCACGAATCAGTGCAAAGCACTAGGATATAGGATCATCCTTGATCATTCGCCAGTATACATAATTACAGCGCAGAATTCTTAAGTCCGTTGCTTCAGGTGTTGCATGTTAGAAATATCCTTAAATTCAATAATTCATTCATAAATACAGTTGTTACAAAAGACGCCAATTTTCCCTTGAAGCTGAAATAGTTGTTTACCAAACTTCAAAATTGGATCCCTAATTTTCTCGAATTAAAATCTCCAGAAGAACCAAAAGCGGAATAGAAGCTTGCAAGGGACAAAGCTTCCTACGGATATGTAGATATATAAGTATGTACATACATTACACCACAGAATGAGTAGCCTGGTTGTATTCCAGAATGGTAGATATGGTGGTTATCTATGTGGAGAAGAAAGTAATATCCCAATGCCAACTGCCCAAACCGTTGTGAAGCCCATTCCTACTAAATTTTTCAATACAGTCCGCAGTTGACTTTCTCCATATACTTCCGACTAAACATCTTTAGTCACGCTTTCTGCTGTCCGTGGAGGATTTTTTCAACACTATTGATTTCTGACTCTAGGTTCTAGTAGAACGTAGTGTCAGAAATATAGACCATTTGGTTTCAGAACACGTTTACTTCTTGCTCGTTCGGTGGAATATATTGAGCTTGTGAGGTGATGATCATGAATGACGGGCGGGGAGAAGGACGTGCTGTCCTAATTTCTTCATTTATTAATGTTTTCCACTCTGCCCCTGCTCCAGCCCTTGAGTGCATATTCTAATTTATGAGACAATTAAGGAATTGTTGCTCTGGGAGAAATGAAGTGGCGTGAAGAGCTTCCAGCTAACTTTCACTCCATTTCTCCGTCAATTGAATATGCATAAGGGAAGTTGGGAAGTTCTGGCTAAACAAACAGCTCGGGATTTTGTAAGATCCTCAAGTTAATGCAACGTGCTTATAAATGAAAGGAATAATTGTTCTGTAGACAGACGAGAGACTCAGACTCAAAGAACAACATGCCAGATGTTGTTTCTTCAAACACACAGGAGCTCCCTACTGTCCCTCACATGTCAACTTCTCCGGTTTAGTTGGGCAAACAATATTTACTAAACTTTAACTTGACAATAAAATAACTTTCCTCGTACATTTGACGATATAAGTGTCAGGCCAATTGTCGCTATTACGAGTCCATCCACAGTAGTGAGTCTCCCTCGTTTTTGGTCGCATTTTTTATGGGATGTAAATATTATTAGCAATATGCGAAAATATAATAAAGATAATTTTAGTGTTTCGCCAACTTTCCAGAAGCAGATATTTTCAGTGTAATCTACTGAAGTTTATATGTACAAACGCTGTATATAAATTGTTGAAAAGAAGTTGAAAATACTGTACTACCTACGTCAGATTGCATCTAGTCGAAATAAGCTAAAAACCCTTATTGTAATCGTTAATTGAGTTAATGTAGTGCTAAACCCTGTAATTAGCATTTTACCTGAAGCCATATATTATGAAGAATTGAAAATTAATGTTTTGCAAAGTGAGATTGTACTCACATTCCATAAGTGGACTGGGCCGAGTGTATTGGCTCGTCGTGAGAAATGTAGAGAATGAGAAGGGCAAAGTATTTGCATGGAGAGAAGATTGAAGTTGAGGCTTGAGGGATATGAAGAGGCTTAGGTAGAACGGTCCATTAAGTTAAGTGAAAGTTCTGCTCGAGAGAGCCTCGACTTCCAATGCATCCAAGTGTCTGTCCTCACTTTCACTCCCATGCCATCTGAGTCTTATTGAGTTTGGATGTGGGGAGGAAAAGGCGTTATGTGCTCTGTGTAAGTACATGGAATGAGAACTCTCCGGTCCCACTTCTCATTACGTCCTTCCCAAGGAACACAAATAGTTCCACCTCAATTGGGCAACGTCAACTGCACTCTGCCCAATTGAAATACGGATGTATCATCCAAAATACTTCTTATCAACTTGGTTTATCCAAACTCAATTTGACCGACTGCAATTTTCGGAAAAACTAGTTTCGATGAAAATCTCAGTGTCGATAATATGTATCCGTTCCAAAAAATCGGTCGATAAAGTTTTCGTCGATAATATTGTTTCGATAATATTTCCGCCCTCGGGAGAATTCGTGTATTGCTAAATATAGTACCGACTATATTGGCGTTTCTAAACATTTAATTAATTCTATATCTGCTGAATTTCTCAAAGTATGTACAGTACACTAATGCATGTATGCATGCATGCAAGTTAAAGGGAGTATTTCATTTAAACTTTACTTACATTTCAATTTTTTTAGTCTTCATTTTATTCAATTTTTTACGGATACCTACTTAGATAAATATGTTAGAGTCGGTTGTGCATAATTTCCCGCTCTACGTTAATTGAGTAACATGAAATCCAATTCATTTATTAAAGTCTTTGTTATATAACCTATAAAGCTAATATGTACATACAATACTTTTACTGAACGTATCTAACATAAAGTATTTAAAACTAATCCAAGATAATCTAACCTAATCAAGCATAGTTAAAACTAACCTATGCTTAATTAACCAAACCTAGCACAGTTAAAACTAACCTATTTAGCCTAACCTAACACAGTTAGAACTAAACTAGGTCTATTTAATCTAACCTAACATAGTTAAAACTAAGCTAAGTTAACCTAACTTCCCCCCATATAACTCACATATAACATTAAGTAGTCCTGCTGAATCCGCAGTGCTCCACATTGAGTTAGGACGAATGACCCCATGGCCAATTGGCGTTGGCCTTGAGAGGCACAACTGACGTGGGACGAATGAAGGGATTTGATAAATATTTATGTTTATACTCAACTTGACCGGAGAACCGACTTCGTCTGTGGCCTCTTGAGACGCATATCTATTTCACCCGCTTCTATTGTTTCACACCAAGAAGAGAAGGAAACGGATCTCACGTTTTGACACAGAGTACAGTAAACCCACAAATCCAGGAGCACAACCCAAATGCTCGTCTCTGAAACTTTGAACATTCCATTGTTTTCGGGAATTGAGTTAACACCAACCACCATTAATCCCCTCGGGCTTCTAATCAGACTGGTTCAGTTTCATTCAAGTGTCATTTACACAACACATAAACTAACCCACTTACAAGGTCCATGTTGCGCCATAAGGATGTTTAAATGCACTTTCTCATTACGCCTTGCTTTCCCATTAACAAGCTCATTAAGCGTTTCAATCTCAGTTAACCACTAATTGAGCAACTTCCCGTTTTTTTTCTATTTCAACCCAAAAGGAAAAATGTTATTACAGTTTGGCGAATCTTAACTAAGTAAATAAGGTTATAAATCCTATAATTACGTAGCCAGAGCACGTATTTATTGTCGAATCGAACAACAACAAACACGTTCTTCATCAATCATTGCACTCTCCACAGATTACTTGTATGTCGATGTATATTGTACATATACATACATTGTGTTGATCCGTTGCTTGGAACCAGTAGTAAATATTGAGCAGGGTTCAAAGTATCAATCAATTTTATTCGTATGTCACTACTCGGATCTGACGGTTGATATTCCGTATATAATACATATATGGCAGAAATATTAACCTTTAGAACTTAGAAACCCAGGTTTCTAGTCCGAGGTCTTACACAACACGCAATATTTGAAACGTATTTAATGCATCTTGAGGCACATGACTTGAAACTTGGGTCTCGAGTTTTTAGATTTAAACTGTGATGTATGAACGTACCAGTAGTAAGAGTAGCACGGACAGCATGCGATCTGAAATTCGTTTGATTGAAAATAAGCCTACCGATTTTGTCATAAAAGCACTGAATATCTTCTCAGATGTTGTGCAAATGAGTTCGTACATAAGATTACGGTGTAGACTCAAAATTGGCTCGAAATAGCTGATTCAAAAATTGTTTAGAAAACAAATTTAATTTGATATTAGAGTTTTGCTGTTCGTATTGTGTAACGGGAAATGATTTCGTCAAGTGGAGCTTGAAGAGGAATTTGATATTCGATACTTGTTTGGACTAGGCTGCTGCTCCCCATTTGGAAACTCTCTCATAAACTTCAGCCTAGATTTTTGACTATGTAGAATGGGTTTCATTTGATAGGAAATCATATTTGTTTGTGTTTTGTGGGACTGGGAGAGGGAGGCTAAACTGTAGTGGAGTGAGTGGAGAATAAGGAAGCCCTTCAAGTTCAGAATTGGGCTGGAGCTGGATGTTGATGAATGGAAAACGCCCAAATACTACAGGGAGTTCAATATTTATTCTCGGCTTGTCCTTCGGCTCCCGACAATGCAGCAGGCTTTGTATTTGAAGTGAAAGTAGAAAGTAAATACTCGTGGGACTTGGGAGGCGGAGGTATAGAATTATGCGATATTGGAGCTGGAATTCAGCGATATGAACGCAGTTCCTCCGACACTTCCACATTAGTCTAAAAAAACATGCATCACTTTCATGACCTCAAAAACTCATGTATTTATTACATATATGTTACCGCTACTTTTAGCCGTGATATCTGCTTTCTTTGCTAATCTTCATGCGGATTTGTAAATAATCCTTGAGTATATCAGGGCTGTCCTGGAGTATAACGAGCTTAATGATTATCATCCTTTCTATCCTTGTATCTGTCTGGTTCTGCTAACTT
Source organism: Ceratophysella sigillata (assembly GCA_034693865.1). Taxonomy (NCBI): domain Eukaryota; kingdom Metazoa; phylum Arthropoda; class Collembola; order Poduromorpha; family Hypogastruridae; genus Ceratophysella; species Ceratophysella sigillata. The sequence goes on from JAQFXY010000092.1 coordinate 8,519, forward strand.
CATCTGACAGCTTCTGCTGACTTCTGGAGAAATGAATTTCACAACTTGGTAACAACTTTCTATGAATAAGCGAGAGCCTTGACGACGTAGCAATGAAAGCGGACGAGTTCAAATATTAAATGTAAATGTAGCCAAGAGCGATCTGATAACCTAAGCCCCATAAACCATAAGCCGGAATCGACGACTCAGGTCTTCATCTATAACGAGCTTTAATTTGTGGTGTGTGTGGGTTTGTTGTCATGCATCTATGTATCTACCAATCTGAAGTTTTGATTCTGCTTCTGCTTAGTTGTACGAAATTCAGTATTTTCGGGCTCAAAACCAAACTTTATTCCGTTCACGTTGCCACCAGTTTAGCTGCATAGCTCAGTGCTTGGTACTGATCCGTGTGCCCGTTAGTATGTTTATGTTCACGCCATGTCTTTCAGTTCGCCGGATTTGAAGTTTGGTAAGCAACCCATTTCCATAATTCATATGAAGCATAGTCTGTCATAGTCATATACTTACTAAATCAGGAGTATGCAAAATAACGAAGTATTTAGCAAGAAAATAAATAATCACGGTTAGCATTTTCGAGGTGTGCGTGTGGTCTGTGAGCAGTAGATATTTCTGTCGGAGATCGCATTTTGTTCAGTTGAAGTGTTCAGGTTAAGTGACGACCGTGTTTCGACGAAATGATTGTTGGTAACAAAATATTCCGGTATTGAATATCTGTCAATTGACACATGCTCCAATGCTAGGTTCGGTGCTTGTCATTGATTCGCTGGCTGCTAGTATTTTATGCCGATTTATGTCAAGGCAAATATATATATTCAAAAAATTTTTGCCTTTGATCAACGTAAATTGGGCAAATTATTCCGCTCTTGCGAATATTGAAATGCAAAGCAGCCTTAATATAAAAATTAAAAACGCTTAATTCAAATCATTCAATCAGGATTCAAGTAGCATCATTCAAACGAACTGATTTGAAATCCGTAAATACTTTATCCGAATGGCGTTTTGGTATTGGATTTATCATAAATATGAACATGATTTGATTCTGTACCCTGTACCTGTACCAAGGCTCTTGTATCCAATCCAGGAACAGTAACATGTGTTTATTTTCTGGCAAGGACTCAAAATGTGAAAATATTTATTGTTATGCGTAGATATCTATCTAACTTCTGACAAATACTTATTGCTCCATAAAAGAAATATTCATCCAATTGCCAGAAGTTTCAATTGGGTGGATGCAGGAGCTCGTGCTCGGATTTCTCGCGTGTCTCTTTTGTCACTTTCTCTTTCAGACGAGGGTTGAAAGAGTCAAAAGTTGGAATCAAATAGTTTGTCAACTGTTTGGGTGTTAGGCATGCAACATGCAACTGAGGACAAAAGAGAAACTAATTGTAACTTCAACTTCTCGTCTTATCGCAGTAGCACTTATAAATATTCTTGCCACAAGGGCGCGGTTCATGAGGCACTTGCCCTTTACTCTCTCAGCTCACATCACGCCTCATGTACTAAACATTCAAAAAGTTTCAAAGTCATTTTCCTTTCTGATATGTGAGGGAAAAAGTTTTTGATTAAAAAACCTCCTTTCTTCCTTTCAGCTGTTGGGAGAAATTAGGTAATTTGGAGAGCCGGTTTTCAAAGGAGCACCTTACCTTATCTCTCCAGACGAATTGAACCACAGACTATAGTTCATGTGTTCTCAGATTTGGTCTCTAATTCAAATTTGGAACCCTTAATTTATGCGTTCCTCCCATTGCCTGAATGAGTAGAGCAACGCCATAAAAACCCTGAGGTTTACTTTCCTTGGCCATTATTTCATGCGTCAGTCAATTATCAATTGGGCACTTCTCTCTGTTGTGTCTTATGTCTAACACAATTATAGTGAACAGGGCTTCCTAAATTCTAGAAAGGAGGTCGTCCAATTTTTCCGCAATATAGCCCCAGCCGAATACGAAATAGCAAATCCCCAGTTCAAATCCATTCATATTGTCCGTTAGAAATTGTTTCAGTGACTTGCAAAACTAATATTAAATATATATTTCCTGAATCCATTTATTATTGTACATTTACGGATACAAAAAAAAATACCATAAACTTACCATAAAACCCTTTTTCGCCCAATATTGAGTGGGTTTCCACTTATTGGCAATAAGTATGTGGAAGTCTTAGGGTTTAGGTGCAGATGAATCAAGTAAATATAGGACTTGGGCATAAATTTGGATGGTGCAAAATGTGTTTTAGTTTTGGGCAAAATTTGTATTGATATTTGTGAAACGCGTTTTAGTTTTGGGCATAATGTGGTATATTTATATTGTGCAAAACGCTATCTAGTTTGGGCAAAATATGGTTTATATTGGGCAAAAAAATTACTGAGCCGTTTATAATGAACTAGATGTTTATGCGTAATATTAAGCAGAGCTGCCTATAGGAAGTGGATCATTGAAAATTAGGGCGAAGAATGCCAAATCGCTTTGCACCTTGTAGAAGCTGCATTTGTGAACTTCAATCTGAAGGACGGGTTTTTGTAGAAAAACGAAGAATACCGTTCTCAGTGATGCTTAGTCATGTGTGAACGGGTAACGAACTCGCCCAGCTTACCTCCGGAAATAATTAGCAATATTCTGAGAACTATTCGTAATTGTATGTAGATGCCTTTACTTCTGTTTAGCGTTATGGAGCTTTTGCTAATAGACGTGCTACTCCCAGAGCATAACGAGATGAATCATTATGTGGTGTATGTGTATCAATGTGTCTGTCTGTATTATGTGTATCTTTGTGTCATCTCCTGTTTGGTTCTGCTCACTTCTTCTGGCAAAATAAATTTTACGATTTGACTCGGTAAACACCATTTGTAACAATAGAGCGTTGGATAACGGAGAGTGGCCTTAACAACGTAACAATGAAAAAGTGTAGTATTCAAATACTAAATTTAGAAGTAACCGTCACTTGAGTGATGACCTGAAGCCTGATACTGATCAGATTCAATATCTTCACCTTTAGCGAGCTAATTTCTGCCAGGCATCTATATTTTAGTCAGAAGTTTTACTCTGCTTCTGATTGCTTGTTCTTAATTTAGTACTAGCTAGCCCCAGAATCAGTTCCAAGCACTGCTCGGTGTAACTGGACTAATTTGATTTTTACCAATTGAAATTGCGAAGAACCGAGAACCTAAAACCTATACGTGTAAGTACTTTTATTATCATGCCAGCCTATGCACTCGACGTGGTTGTCTTTTGAAATTATGTCAACAAACAAAAAGTATTGGAATCTGTATCTGCAAGGTAGTGTCCACATCAAACCGGGTTGGGATGTATTTATTACACACGCTTGTCTCAACCCGAACCATACTTCAAAATCTTTATACAAGGATAGACAGTGATACACAGAATCAGTAAGTAATGTCGTTACACTTTTAGTAATTACTGGTTCAAAGCACAGCTTTATGCAGATTTCTGTACAAGTCGTAAGTTGTAAATAGATCAGTGATCGGCACTGTTTCGTGGGCCCGGCCCGTAAGTGAACTATATTCATATGAATTCAAGACTGGTCTCCTTATTGAATCCTAGAGTTTAACAAAGTGTAATGCTCATATTTTTCCTTTGAAGTTTGGTATACAACCCGACTCTTTGAGATGAAACAGACTATATCATAGAAATTGAAACAGGAATTAGTTGTTGAGCTTAAACATATTTCTAAGCTATAGCCAGTGAAATATCAGGCCTATAGTGTATGTGTACGTATGTATGTAATACAATGAATTGAGCGAGGATGTATTCTACAATAAGTTTAGTGATTTCCACTGATTCGTAGGTTGCTAGTATATTTTAATGAAGCTATAAGATTTGCCTTTTCAATTCGTCCTTATATTGGGACAGAAAAAATTCAGTCGAACCAACTTATTATATGGGATTGTTGGAGTAATGGTAGGCTAATCGGATGGCTTTAGGCGGATTAGAAGCCCATTCCCATTACTTGTTCCGACCAGAGAGACCAGGTATTATATTATTATACGTATTCGGTGAAATCCAAGATCGTATTGTCGAACAAAAGTCCATTTGAAATGCCCTGATCTCTCCAAAGCTCCATCAAAGGTGGAGGCATGTGAATACGTAATCTCCGAAATCAGAGTATGAGCTGAATGAATGATTTAGTACGGAATCTGTGTGCGGGTAGCGGGTTTTGCTCTCCCAGCTTAGCTCCATGTAGTGTGAAGTCAAAAAGGCGTAAACGTCTATCCCGTGTGAAAGTGTCTGATTCTCTCCAGCCTTCCTTTTGTATTCTCTGGAATCGGAAGATAAAATAAAATAAAATCTATATTTACGCTATTCACATAAAAGGAATCGGCTCAGCGGTTTATTTAGCTCTCTTTATGTAGATCCAGCCTGAGCTCAAGTGAATGGAATATTTGGAAGAATATATTGCTAAATCCGTCGTTAGAAAAAATCAATAGAAAGTACATGGAAAATTCCTTTAGTTGAACAAACTCAGGCAGTTACCGCGAGTACAGATAGTATGTAGAATTCGGTAGTATTTCTTATGCACTTTCTGGCATATGCAAATACAGCTGCTCTATATTTAATAAGGAAAGGTAAGCACTGAGGTTGTGCTTGACTTCGTGTTAACATGTACTTGTGTCATTATTGGGAAAACTAGAGAGTTTTATGCGAAAACATTTTAACTTTCTCCAACAACAAGTTTGCCTTGGAAAAGCTACACAGAAAAAGTTAATAAATGTAATAATAGTAAATTAACTTTTAAGTTAATAATAATAAGAATAATAATCATTATTAAGTTAATAATAGTAAACAACCTCAAACTTGACAGCTTAGATATAACGTCATGCGATTAAAATACTAGAAAAATTGCCCAAAGTATTTTTATCGGACTATTTTCAAAGATGGCATGGAACTTTTTGTAAAACTTAATGACTGTGAAATAATGGGAACGAATTGCGGAGTTTAGAGACTTTGGTCACTGCGTCAAACTACGTATAAGCCACAAATTGAGTTAAATATTAATAGATTGTTTGAATTTGATTTTCCAGTGAGACGGCAGACCTGATTGTGAATGTGATGGAGGGCAAGGAGTTGGTGGGACTTGACCCGGATCCCGCAGCTCCGTTTGACTCCTACGTCCGAGTCTACCTACTTCCCGACAAAACGACCAATATGCAGACCAGGGTGAGAAACGCAATACAAATATTGCCTATTTCCTCAACACTACTGCCCACATCCAATTGGTCTCTTATTTACAGCGACAAGCGGCAAATAATACCTACCTGCACCTAGCCATAATTCACACGTACAGTATGTACTAGTTCACTGAGGTAGCAGGGCATAACCGAGAAAACCAAAACCGAAAAGTCCTAAACCGAGATACCTAAACCGAGAAACCTAAACCGAGTAAACACCTAAACCGAAAGAATTGCCCTACATGTAATTGTGAAACTTGAAGCCAGCAGCACAATGTTTGCCGAAGTAAGGTCTAATATTGACTAAATTTAAGGTTCTGATGTTCCCACTTTCCCATAAATGTAGGCATATTATATGTATTATGCCTTATCGTTTTGACTTACCTGAAATTACTCATGCTTATCTTTTCAATTTGACTGAAGTAAATGTATTGCATAGCTGCATATAAGAATGGCTTTTAGTGGATAAGACTTGACAAAAATTATTCAACAAGAAAGTCACAGTTTGGCTTTTTATGATTACTGTATGAAATCCGAGGCTATGAAAAACTTTTTCTTCGTTATGGCGATTCTCGGTTTATGTTTTCTCGGTTTTGGGTTTCTCGGTTTAGATACTTTCTCGCCCTAGGCTTCTTGGTTCAGGTTTCTCGGTTTAGGCTTCTCAGTTACGATATAGAATCGTTCACTGGATTTAAGCATGGCCAGCTTTTTTTTTTTGTTAGTAATTTCAATAGAGGCCACGTTTGAACATTGCTAAATTTCATGCTTTCACTGTCTTAGATTTTCTCAGTTGGAATTGGGTTTTTGCTTGAAGAGTTAACATAATACGCGTTATATACAGTTTTTCGGTCGAATACATAGGCTGGCTTTACGTAGTAAGTATTATAAACTTGCCCTGCCATATGCCAGTCTGATACTGTAACAAAGTCCTATAAGGCAACGAGATAATCCGGCTGAAAATCGGGGGAAACGAAGGCGTTCATTTATTATGCGTACAAAGCAAATATTTACCTAGTTAGACTCCGATGACTGAGCCAAACTAGGCTGGAGCTCATTCATTTTGTAACTAACATTGGGTGTAAACACGCAGTTCGACAGTACGCTACACGAAAATAAATGTACTTAAGCTATGTTGTAAATTTAGAGTACAAGTGGAAAGTTTCATTAGGATAAATGCATTGGATTTTCAATTTGCTAAATAATTGAGAAAATTTACTCACCGTCCCAACGAGTAGAATTTAAAACGTTTGCGTAGAGACATTTGTTGTTTGCCCTAGCACCATAATTAGTTCTAGTGTTTTTGAAGTGGATACTGAAACTAAATGCAACAGGGCCTCTTGAACCGAAGTGCTTCAAAAGTTTTAGGATAAGATCTATAGGATCTTACACTGTATTTCGCTGTCTAGAACTTTGTACACTGTAATTGATCGGGAACTAAAGCTGTTAGCCTTATCTAACTTTCCATTCGGTGTAATTACAGGAGTGATTCACAGAACTTGGTCCAAACTTGGAATAAAAGTAGAGATGGAGGTCGCAGTCAGTCGTATGCGCCCAACCTCAAATGCTTCGAGTCAATTAAAATAGAGGAATTCAGCAAGTTTCTGTCATTTGATCCCATTCCCATTCACAAGTCGCTATTAATGTATTCTAGCACAATGAGGATTTTTGGATTAGTATATAAATGGAATTACGTTATTTAAATCGGGTTAGGTTTCCCAATACAAATAATCAGAACTGAGTTAGCCTGGCAGTATATTTGAACTAGCCCAACAATTGACGTAGACTAGTGGATTGCAACAAAAAAGTTACCAACTAAAAAGTTCCATACAACAAATTATTAAGGACTCACAAGAAAATGCTGTCGGCAAACCTAGCCTTATTTCTAAGCTACTACAAATATCTCATCACAAAACGGTATTCAACCTTGCCAAAAATATCAATTTTAAAGATTAAGGTCCAAAGTTAGAAATGGACCTTTTGGGTAGAATTATTTCTTCAGGTTTGAGTTTTTGCAATTTGGTAGGGAACTATTTTGCCTACTTAGAAACTTGTTAAGCACTAGGAAGTTAGCTTGTTCTATTTTCTCAATTTCCAGATTTACCGTAAATCCCTCAGTCCAGTCTACAAGGAAAAGTTTATGTTTGGTCTGGAGGCGGCTGAGTTGCCCGCACGCTCCCTCGTCTTCTACTTGTACATCACCAACAAGTTCTCCAACACGTTGATAGGAGAGGCGGAATTGAAGCTCTGTGAGCTTGACGCCTCCACGCCCAGAATCACCTGGCTTCCGCTTACGGACACGGGACAGGTGAGTGATAATTGCTCTCTTTCACTTAGGGCGGACATGGGCTCTGTGCTAATGGCAAGTGTGATTCGGTGTAGTCGACTCCGGTGCGGGATTTGAATGAAATGGGGCAAAGTATCCAAGGCGTGTAAAGTTCTTTGGTTGTCTCCGTCCATTAGAATTTATGTCAAGCCAGAAATAGGTCTCAACTGCCTTGTACGTGTGTGAGTAGGAAATTATGTAGTGGCTCAAGGGAGCTTTAGTCTGCTGCATTCGTGGCTAAAAGGTCTTCATGGATTTAGACGGAATGAAAAATAGAAATGAGCCTCGGCCAGTTTCTCTTTCCGGAGGTTTACTTCTACACACATTTCCTGGCCGAATAGCACTGAATTCTTCCCAAATAACAATTTTACATGCAGTTTCATTCGGACTCTGTTTCCGGATGTACAGAGGTGCTCGCAACGAGTTGACCAAGCCACTGGAAAGTAATTTTGAAGGCCTCCGTGTCATAACCGCGAAAGCATTATAAAATATAATTCGGTTATTTCGCGAATTTCGAGAAACCTAACCTAACCTAACCTAATTATTACCATATCTGATCAAAATAACAGGCTAACTTTTTTTAACCGCTTTTGCTTTTTTGACGAGCTTCCTTTGAAGCACAGGACGGACTGAGCACATTTTTACATTATTCTGGAAACCAGCACAAGTCTAACGTGGCAATTTTCACTTGCAAATGCAACCGTTGTATCATGGCGGCTCTGTTTGTCGTCTCGGTGGAAATTACGTATGCTTTCTCTTAGAATCACTGAACTGAGGGAGTCATATCTCAGTTTTTATGTATTTGAAATCCAGCCCCATTGGTTTCCCTTGGTATTCCAGAGCCGCTGTGGCTATAGGCAATCGGGCAGGAGAGCATATAGCTCATCTTAAATCCCTACTTTGTCATGTCACGTCATAGTCTAAGAAGAATGAATGTTTGGAGGACAGAGACTGGATTGGGAAGTGTGCATAGAGCCCTGATGTCTCCATGCGACCGATTTGATTTATTAGGTCTACACTTGCCAAACTAATGCATTTCCTTGTTCGTGTTCTACCTTTTTCCTCTGCAGAGAGGCGGGGAGCTGGGAGAAATCATGTTTTCACTTTCGTACCTTCCAACGGCAGAGAGACTCACCGTGGTCGTCGTCAAAGCCAGAAATCTCAAATTCCCGCATCAGCGGGAGACGGGTGACCCATTCGTCAAGGTACGTATTCATCAATTCAGTTGTGTGGGGCCATTAACCCAGCCTATATCATCCAGCCTACAGCCTCAACTCATTAATTGGGCTCATGTCATGCTTTCACCAAGCTTTACAACAAAGCAGACCCTGGGACAACGGTAGATCAAGCGGCTAGACTAGGGGGATTTTACGTCAATTCCTTCCCGTAAATTCGTCCCCATGCTTTGTACTGCTGGCTCAGCCATTCTGGGTGAATTAAGCGTTTCCTGAAAGCATAACCCAATCTGACTTACTTACGAAAGCACAGTAAAGTACAGCCATTATAGCCGGTGAATTGAGCTTTTTGTCACGTCTTTCTATATTTCCAGCAAACCTAATTTTGATATACAGTAGACATCTACTACAATTTATATAACCTGTGAATTGAACGATTTAACATAATTGAACTTCACACAAATCCCTATGACCAATTAACGTCGGACTGACCAGGATCTACAATAGCAATTATCCATCCAGCCATACAAAAACCACCAAATCTCTAAGTATTTGGTTATGCCAAATACTGTAGATTGTGCTGGCTGACTTGGATTCAATTCATTAACTGAATTGAATCCTTAACGGAAGGAAAGACGAGGATTCATTTCCCTTTTGCTTTCCTTTAGGTTTACTTGCTGCAAAGAGGGAAGAAAATCAGTAAGAAGAAAAGTTCGACGAAGAGAGCTGAGAAGAATCCGATTTTCAATGAAGCGATGATCTTCAGCGTGCCAACTCATGCACTTCAGGTAAACTTTGGAGAATAAAAGTTTGGCTTTCTCCTCACAACTAAGCCTTCCTAATGTAATGAACTCTCATGCTCACAAAGTTTTACTATTTAAACGGCTTCCACACAAATATTGCCTATCCAATTTCCGCATTAATTTACGTTTGAGCTCCAACCCCGTTTCCCATCCATCACTTAACGGATTTACGGATGTTTGTGCCTGTGTGGGAACAGTTGAGAAGACTTGGCTGGATTTGAATTGTTTATTTTCTGTTTTCATTAGACGATTCAGTTGCGAATCACGGTGTCGGATAGCAGCGAGATGGAAGGACGAGCTTACTCAATCGGACATGTTATTGTCGGCTCTGTGGCGAGTGGAAAACCGCTCTCGCATTGGAATCAAATGCTCTCATCGTTACGGAAACCCATTGCGATGTGGCATTCTCTCAAGAAATGAAACCGCAGTCAGATATTTACTATTATGTAGTCCAGTGTACAGTGTTGCTCAGAGCCAGTTAGCTATTTAGCTAGGAGCTCGTGGCCACGCTCGTCAATCCTAAAGTGCTCGCGAGTGAAATTCGGCAGACAAAGGCTCGAAAGTTTTATTAGCAAAGCAAATAGCGCTGTTAGAATTGGTTCTCTCATCTCTGTATGCGTAGGCGATTCTACGGTCAACGTCAATGTCAGTGGAGCACCGACCTTCTAACATTATGGCTTCAACTCACGCCATCCTAATACATTATACAAAGCGACTCCACAAGATTTATTTAGGCAATTACGTTAAAGGATAAAACTTTCGTACCGCGCTTTCCGAATTCTTCTTATATAAGTCGTCTATTTTTTTTTAAGTGAAAGGTATTTATGGCTAGTAATGTTGGAGAATTGCCAACTCGCTATGAGCAACCTTGTATGATTTGCCTACCCAGAACCGAAATTAAATAAATGCCTTGCAACGGCCGTCAACTAACGCTTAACGGACTACGGAGCCAGGTAGTGGCAGGTGCAAAATAAACCTGAATACAATTGCAAATTGCAAATTAGTTATACATCAGATTTTCCACTTAATTTGCATTGATGGGGAATGGGAATGTCCTTATGAATTCTTAACGAAGAAATGCGGACAATACTGTAAACCAGTTAAAATCAGAGTCAATTATTTGAATACCATAGCAATTAAGTTTATTTAATCGAGTTCCCAAGTGAAAGTGAGATATCAAGTTTATATCTACTACCTATGTATATTATACGTATCAAAGACGAATAAGGTTTTTATGCGTAGAGACAATTTAGTGAACTGCTGTACAGAATGAAATTTACGGTAAAAGTTTATTGAAGAGAATCAAATGTTATCGATATAAAATCAATATGTACGTAATACAGTATTCTGTATTGTATTTTTAAGAAAGCAGTAGTGTTTGTGTTACAAAGTAAGGATTTTAAGAATTCTAACTGGTAAAATTATCCATACAATACTACAATGGAAGTAATTGGGGATCGATTTAGATAATTACGAACAGTTCTGATTTCTGATGAAGATTTACACCGAGTGAATGCATTATTGCGGGCTGTAGCACAATTGTTAGAAAATTGTTACTTTCTAGATATATGACAGCACTGCTCAAAGCGAGTTGTCATGGCCAGCACGGAAAAACCGGGAAACAGCCCTTTACGCATTTTTGTCATGAGTCATGAGCGATGTATTAGGTTACGTGATATAAATGCGGGAAATACAATTCGGGATTCGCTAGATTAACGGTAACATTATGAATGCCTGACCTCCTCGCTGTTAGCAGCACATGCTTGTGTTCTATTGTAAATATTTTAAGCAGTTAGATCAAATGGAGCTAGAAAATATATATTACAATAGTTATTAAATTGGATTAAGAGGGTCAGCTCGAAAATCCTAAGTACTTCTTATGCCTCGCTGTGTAAGCATATTAAAATAGGTTAAAGAATATTAAATTAAAACGAACTACATGACAATACGTATAAGCTTCAAAGGATAAATAACCCAAAGACAAGTCTCACCAGTACGTCATGACGGAGTCAGAACAATTATTCAAATAATTGTGTATGTGTTTCCAAAGTTCATCAGTCAGAGTACATATACAAACAATCAATATTGTGCAGAAAGCTATTGAGAATGCGTCCGCAGATATATATTTAGTATTGCATACTCTGTGCGTATATCTGCAGTATGTATATGCATATCCGTGTACCTTATAGTGTGCATTCCAATATTTCTTGAGCGATAGAATCCCATCATCATTCGCATTTCTTTCTGTAAAATCCGTTTTCGGCTTATTCCAAAATGTATTTTCGTAAGTTCAATCAGTCGATGCATCAATTGAAGCCTGTACATGTGCATTAAATGTAGATAAAAAGGCCAAAGTTATCACAAAATATTGCTGGAATCGGTTTAGCATAGCAGTAATCCATAGTTATAATATCTTACCTAAACCGCAATTATATACTCAACTAAATGTATCAATAATATCTATATTCGTATTGATTATGATCCTTGTAATATTCCCCATGTATTGGTGTTGTAATGTATTTACTTAGTATAGGTGACAAGCTGGCTATATTTTAGAGTAAATATTGACGGGGAATTGGGACCATTTAACCATATTCACTTGCAATGTCGTAAGTATAATTCAAGTCAAATAGGCCAAGTGCGTCTACCTGAGATTCCAGGCATTATGTATTACATCCTTAATTCTAAGCCTAAGTATCTACCGTGTCGCATCATTGTAATTAAATCATGTAAATAACTACTGAAATACTTGTAACAAGAATTTACGTTTGTTGTGCAGTGGTTGTCAGATCAAATTGAATCATGGATTGACTCAACGAGAAGAATTCTGCGGTTTTCCGAGCTCCAAAATTCATTCCTTTCAGATCTCGGATGTTGTGAATGTATCACGTGTCATATGCTGCAAGTTAGAGGTACAGTCACACATGTAACATTTAAAGCACTGTATTCCAAGCTTTTGGTGAGTTCAAATCTTGCCAGCTGGATGGTAATGGACACCCGAGCTAAAAATAAAGGCATCTAGGTAGCCTGTCAGATGTGAATTCACGGATAACATGCAACATCGAGCTTGTAAATGTGACAAGTGCTAGAACTGTAAGTTCTAGCGCTAAATAACACATGACACATTCAAATTCCCATAACCGCTAACTGATCTGAATAAAATGCATGTGTCCCCTGGAGTTCAGAAAGTGGCAGAACTCTGGTCACGATGCCAATCCACTGGCCTGCTCGCCCTGACCACCATTGTGAATTTGGAGTTCTAATTTATTAAGTATTTGTACATATTATGTGCTGAAAGTTTCTTTTGGAAATCCTTGAGTTTGAGTGGGAGTAACTGGAGTGTATATTGTTGTCCATCACTTAATCATCGTGCCCTAGTCGTAAATATGATACTAAATATTCAATAAATATAAATTACAGTCAAACATTGGCCCAATTTTCATCCGCATAATCTTCTTTATTTCCCCGATTAAGTATTATCGTAATTCAGTTTGAACGAGGACGGGATGTAGACAATAGACAGCAATGTTAGGTCTCATGTTTAATAAAAATAGGAGTTATCTTATTCTTGGCCTAAATTATAATCAAATCTATTCATCATCACAAATGTATAATTTAATAATATACATGTACGGTAATATCTCAAAAATTCAAACAAAGGAATATTGTAATTGTAGGTACTTCTGCTCTGGGGTTGCGATTCCGATTGCGAGTATAACTAGGAGCGGTTTCTTGGCAGGGCAAAACGGATTCCTGGTACATGTACTAACGTAGCGATGAACCTCCCATTTAAAAAAAAAACATTCGCTCGACAACTCGGGCAGTCAAAATTCAAAATAGCTAAGCCTAACTGAACAGTTCTAGCTTAATTAGTAATAACTGCAGATTGCATTTGAATAATAAATAATAATTCGAGTTTTATTCTATTTTCAATCATAAATATTACACTTAAACTTGTAATTCAGTTGGGTGGAACAGTTCAACAATTAATATTCCGTTCAATCTAGATTACAAAACATACAGGGAAAGCACAAGCACACTGATTGTATAGATTCTATAGTAATATTCTTCGCAGCTGTTTTTTACAATTCGCTATCGGAGGTTTACATGAAAATAAGGGGCCCACTGCGACTTTCCAGAATCAGAGAGGGAATTGAGTTGGGAACAAGGTACTTGTCGTGACAAAGTCGACACTGCTACTGTAGATTAGTTAACAGGAGAAACACCATTATGCACCACAGTCTCGTACGTGATAAATTAAAATAGGAGGCAATAGTATTGATATGGTCTGTATCGGAAATAATGTCTATCTTTTTAGTCTATGAGAATAAATCAGTAGTTTGGAGAGTCTTACAAAATGCACTGAACTTGTAATTCCTGTTACAGTTAATTTCTAGTGTAATTTCAGGAAATTGTTCGTCTGGATTCAATAGCTTAGGTCTGAAAAATGTCAATCTTTGGAAGCTGTGGAGTTTGAATAGAAGCCAAGTGGTTAAGATGACATGTGCGGCAGCTTAAAGGAAAATCGTCTTTCGGTCTCAAATCTCTCATCTCTCGAACACGATTTGTACATTTCAATTAAAAATATAAGAATTCATTCTGGTTTTCTCATGACACGGTTTGAATGGTCGGCGCCGTTGCATTTGTTGACCGGTTCTTGCCCCAGCATAAAAAGGATATTTGGTCTCTGTTAAATCAAAGGTGGAAGCAAGGTTAATCTCTCTATGCTCTGAAATCGAGAGAACAGCGAAAAAGTTCCCTTTGTAGTCTTTGTACTCGAACCGTAAACTGTGGCCAGGCTACGTTGCCGAAAGCATTTAAATCGGTCGAAATTCGAGTCAACTTGTACAACGGAACTTATTCGCTTAGAACAATTTCGTATACGTAGATCGAGAACAACAGCCAACTCACTTGGTGACAGAAGACGAGGATGATGTTCGAGAAAATGCTACAAATAATTCTTCGTCTTTCTGTTGGGCCTGATTTCGCTTCATTAGAATGGCTCTGGTAACATCACTCGGGTATAACGAATTTTGTAAAACTCGATACACAAATCTAGAAATGAACATTCTCGTTGTGAACCGCAATAGGAAACATTTGGGACCAAAACTAACATTGCAGAATGGAATTTTGCATACCGTGGAAGGACTGCAAGCACAACTGTAATGAAAACAACAAGCCAATGTGGTAATGTCGCAGCCACGACATTAATAACTTGGCAAGGATTCTCGTTACCCAACCAGGGCTGACAGATGGAGTTGTATGTGAAGGCAAAGACGTAAAAGATGATGAATGAGGCAAGTACCGAGACAATGTGAATCACCGTCTGGGAATTATAAGAATTAATTTCATGTTAACCTTCCAAAATTGAACTGACTAAAGTCATAAGAAATCAATGAAACTACTGACTTACCCATGACTTGGCCTCAATCGCCATATTGACTAACATTGTGAACAAGCACGACGTCACAATTGTAGTACCAAATTCAAACATCCCAACGTCCGAATCCTTAAATGCCTGTAAGTGACAACGTGTAAGGATTACATTAGGCATTCAGACGACTTAGCGTTGTGCAAAATCATAAACCATATTCATGTTTTACCCCGTAGGCCATAAAGAAGATGACAATGCTTGCGTAGAGGGCATCGAGCATGTTCCACCAAAATGAATGAGCTTTGTGAATTGTTTGCAGTCGACCCTGACGGTAGAGAGCGGGGACAGCTAAAAGTAATTCCGCTGAAGCGTCTTGATCATAAATACCTAAAGAGACAGCAGAGCAGGGTACATGATGGATTAGTCTTTTTTAGATAACCGCAAGACTATGCATTGGGAGAAAAGTGTAAAAATCCTTACCGATTGCCATTGGGGGAAGGGCAGTAAAGAAAAGATTGAAAACCATAAGATACATTTGATCTATCATCACAGAACCGGACCAACCATTCAACAGTTGATACCAAAATATCACGAATACAAAGGCCTGTAAAAATCAGAAAAGGAACGTACTCATTAATTATTCCAACGAAGCTAGAAAAAAGTACTGAATACAAAGGAAATCTTACAGCGTTCTTAAAGAAAAAGTACAATATCATTCGAGCCAGTCGATCATAGCACCAATGTCCATGAACCAGGAGAAGTCGTTCTAAGTATTTGAACTTTGATATGGCAAAGTCTGAGGCCATCACGGCTTGCATTCCTTCCTTGCCAGAGATCCCAACTCCTATGTCTGCTCTTTGAATCATTGAAACGTCGTTGGCTCCATCTCCTTTTACATCCCGAAAAAAAGCAACAATAGTTAATCGCTAACCAACCATTACATTGCATGTGTAAATCTTTTGGTAGAACTTTTGACTTACCGATAGCCAATGTCCGCATTCCTAAGTGATCCTTCACACTGCTGACAATAAAAGCTTTTTGAAGCGGAGTGGCTCGACAGCAGAGGACGGAGGAACAGTGACGAGTTAAACTAAGAAATGGCTGTAAGAGATTCGAATTCCGTTGGTCTAAAATGTACCTAAAATAAAACAAAGCTCGACACGTTAATTAAAATTACAATATTCCCAATCAGGTCAGTGAAGATTAATTGTCAGACAAAAGACTTACGTCAAGGTTTTCCCATCAACGACGAGAGCTCTTTCCTTGGTTGTTAAGGGTGGATTATCGACACTTCGATTACGACGGTGAGTGAGTTCGACCGAAGAGGGTTGATTATTTTGAACGGCGTTGGCTGAACTATTGTACGTGTTTCCGTAATTCTTGATTTTCTCGGCTTGCTCTAAGTAAAAGTTGATGGTTCTCTCGGCTGATTCTTTACTCCGGGCATTCAGTTTAATAACGTCCATGGATGGCGTGAAGAGGCGGCAGGAGAATGCAATATTGACGGCCGTCTCCTGCTTATCCCCAGTGAGAACCCAAACAACAATCCCAGCCTTTCGTAATGACTCAATCGCTTCGGGAACACCGTCTTGAAGTCTGTCTTCAATACCAGTTGCTCCAACGAGCTCTAAACTATTTTCTAGTAGATTGTACATTTCAAAGAGACGGTTATCGCGATTGTCAATGTCGGCTTCGGCTTGATCATGTTTCACCAGCCAATCACGGTACTCTTGCTCACTCAGCAGGCGCCGTGCCATGACTAAAATTCGGAGTCCTTCCCGAGCGTAGTTGTTAATGTTGGTTTGTGTTTGATCAATCAGCTCCAGCATCTCTCGGTCATCTAAAGCAAAGTATTCATTGATTTGAAGTAGAAGTCTAATTTGATGGCAAAGCGACTTATAAGGCTAACGCATTACAAGTTTTCTGTTGCTCAAGGTTTAAGAACTTACTTGTACACTTCAGTCTGGGAAATATGTGTGAATCTGCTCCCTTGCAATACAAAATTATTTGGCTAGTGAGAGGATGTCTGAGGATGATTGACATGCGTTTTCGAACTGAATCAAATGGGAAGGTTTGTAGAATTTCATATTCGAGTAACTCTTCTCCTAAAAATAATAAAAACATAGATATCAGTATTACACAAAGGCACGAATGAATTTTAAAACGGAAACCCTGCGTACCTGCCATTGCAATTCTGACATGCTTGGGTGTTCTCCGGAGAAGCCTGCAATGGTAAGCATATGCGGCCTCAACGAGAGCCAGTTCATCTGGACTTTCAGCTTCGAAGATTGGTCGAGCTTCGGAGGGCGAGGGAGTTGGCGTGACAGGAGGTGGATGACTATTTGTAATATTCAGAGTTTTTCGGAATCCGACGAAAGCAGGGAGCGGGAGTTTGCGAGGTCTCTGAGCCGGTGATTCCGTGGGCGTGGTTTCATTGGATGAAGAGATGGGAGACAGCGGTCGCGTTTGTGGCAACAAGTCCAATTTCCCAGGTCGACGAAGTCGAGTCAAGCCTTGAGAACCTGAAGCGGCCAGACTGCTTCTCGGAGTCGAGCTGCTGGAGGAGGACGCCAGGGAATTATCACTGTCCTCATGGAGGAGTGTACTTTGTTCCTGAGTGGAGTACATTGAGTTGGTACGTGACAAGTCACCCGCTTCGTTGATAGGTGAGAGTCTCGAATTCTGAATATTAGTCAAGGACTCCACTTCAATCAGTCCGCTGGCATTCATCTGAAAATACAACATCATGATATCACAACTGTGAGTTGAAAAACATGAACCTTAATTTTGCTTCACCAACCTTGTCATGATGAGGGTACTTGGCAACCACTACAGTGTTACAAACAGCTAGGATCATGAAAAAGTCATGAACGCGCTGAGCTTGAGCTGTGAGGTTAACCTCTGTGTTTCCAGACTCAACGGATACTCGAATGTTGACCTGACCTAAAAGCTCGTTTAGAGTAGGATTGATTTTGAGCGGCGGATTCTGTGACGTTGGACTTAATGCCATCTGTAAAGTACACCATAAATACATTAAATCGACCTGGTTCAACATGTTTCAGCCGAAACAGGAAACAGACATACAGAGAAAGCTTTCATAAAGATAAAGCTAAACCCACTCTATCACACTAATATCATAAAATACGATATAAAAATCGGATTGCACTCTGACCTCTTCCAGAGGAGTGGGTTGTGAATGGTTGTAGTCGATAGCACCAATCGTACACCGGCGGAACATCATTTTATTTTCAGTCAAAGTTCCAGTCTTATCCGAAAAAATGTATTGTATCTGAAATTGAGTAAAAGAAAGAGTTGATATCCGAACTTTTCCGGTGAAATAATACAATCAGCTAATGGAGCCTTCTACGCAAATATGATTTGAAGATGCCACAGTAATATTTAAGTTCTGGCCATTTTATTGTAAGTATCAATCAAGTTCAGCAACACAAAGCATTGGTCTGGCTCGCCCATAATGGTAACGATAACACGTAACACTTCAGAAATCAGAGCGAAAACCCTTTTGCCTTCTTGGCAGAGAAAGCCTGACTTGTCCAAAGCTCTGTCAAGGCAAAAATAAAGTTTTCGTCCCATTCAATTTATTTGTATTGCTCAAAGTTTGAAGCACCTACCTCAATCAAACTGGAAAGTTGAAAACGAACAAACGCTTGCCATTCAAACACTCTGCAGTTGAGAACTACACTTCATATTACTCTTATATCTGATAACTGAACCGGCTCTGGAAACTGTTTCCAGCAGTGAACCTGGAACGGGGTTCTAATTTCAGTATATCTAATACATGAAGCCTAATGTAGGTTAAGCACTAAAAGCTCCATAAGGAGCTAGCCTAAACTTTTGAGCCTCCTCGTCGTCACCACCACCACCGTTCAAGTTGCCTTGCTTCAAGTTTTTCCCAAGTGTCTTTGAAGCGTGAGAAACAATTTTAAGTACTCACTGGCAAAAGCCTATATTCGGCCTCATGTTTCGGCTTACATGATATATGTATATTGTAGTACATCTGAAACGCTGTCACAGAATTGTACAGAATAAAGTATAAGCTCAAATAAATCCAGAACTTGTCATAAACGCTTTCTTTTAACGCAGTCTATCTGTTTCGGTTTTTTACTTCTAACAGTTGTTGGAATATAGAACCGAGTGAAAAGGAGCATCTCAAGTTTGCAACTGACAGAACAAAGACTGCATGGTGAGCAGGCAGCCAAATGTGAGGATAACGAAAGAATATATTGAAATTGAGTTTGTTCGTAGTTTGTATGAAAGAATGTTTTTAGATTCCACTGGATTCCACATTCGATGAACCGAGCACTTAAGTCCTTTCAGGAACATCTTTTTTTCTATATCCAAGACTCCATCTGAGCTGACAACCGTGAGACTTACCAGTTTTGTTTCTGACGCTAAATTTGATAGAATAATGCGATTTGAAATCGAAAAGGCTTTAGAATTACGCAAGAATAGTGTTCGTTCATCAAAATATCCTTTAGATTTTAAACATCGCACATTCTGTCTACATTTAGATGGCAAAAGTTCTTCCAATGCATACAAGCAGGATTTTCGCATCGCAATTTCCAAAGGTACTACGTTTTAGAAAATGGGGTAGTAATATCAGCATTTAATATTTACGTTATTTGCGAAAAATAAAATGAAATGAGAAAAAAAGTAGGCCATGATGAGTTTATGTAAAAATTCGATTATTACTCAAATGCCTGGACGAGTGGGAAATGCAATAAAGACATCAAAGGGTTTAGGAGGAGAACAGAAGGGAATGAAAGAAATTAACTGTTTGAGTGTGTTAGTCATAGAACACAGGAATTCGGAGGAAAGGAGAAAATTAAATTGAAAACTACCCAGTCACTTTCGCTGAACTGAAGGCTAATAGGGTCACGGAATTCCAAGTATTTCATGCCATCATGAGAAAGTAATCAATATCCTAGAGCAGAGTACCAGTGGCTTACCGAATCAAGTTAGCACAACTTCAAATAAAGTAGGCTGAAAGCCAAATGGCAGATAGCCGTGCTTATTCCGCTAAAGTCGAGCTGGTGAACCGTACTTGCCGCATTTATGATCTAAGCTGCCCATGCACGCTATTGTCAGTAGCGTATAGCACGCGTGGTTCGGCATACTTCAATGGACTGGCCAACTGGATATGATCAGTTCTGTACAATATCTAGGAAGTTTTTCTTTCAAGGAGCAGGATTTGGCTGGAACTTTCCCTATCTTAATTATTACGCCCTTCTATGTATGTCCCAACTCTTCTTCATCTTGACCTTGACACAATTTCCTTTCATGCTAGGCTAAAGTTGCATACGCTCGCCAGTCCATGCAGCACATAAGCTAGAATGTAGGAAGAGTGACTGGAATAATTTAAATTCCCATTAAAATCCTGATGAATCCAGAAGCACTCGAACCTGTTCCAGAACTAATTCCATATGTAGAACTTGCTGGACAAAAAACGCAGTGTGAATTTCTATTCGTATATCTGCAGGGAGCTCCGTTGTTCGTGCCACTTTTATTCAAGTGAGAGTCAAGTCAATATGGGAAAAATAGGTTTTTACAAAATGGAGTGACACGGAGACATGGCATGTTCTGGATTCCCAGTCCACTTTCTCCATGCTCAAAACAAATTGGACTTGAACTAATGATCTCCATTCCCAACCTTGGGAATAAATAATTTCTTTCATTACTCACTCCAACAACCCATGAACTACTTCCACGTTGTATGAAAGACAAAAGAGCAAATTCGGATGGCCCCGATCCTGGTTACCTCCCGTCAATGTTAATTGACATGCAAATAGAAGTTTTAGTGCAGGAAGAGCGAAATTCGGAACAGGCTCTGGCTCTGATTCAAATGACATTGTGAACATAGCCCCGTACTCAGCACAAACAAAAACCAATTAATTAGCCTCAAGGTTTTTAATTAATTATTGGAAGTGGAACCACAGGAGTGCAGACTCAGACATTCCTGTCCCAGCCAAAGAGAAAGTGTACTTCGTTTCCAGTCAAGATGCAGAAGCAGAGAGAGAGAGGCTGCTGTGAAGAAGGGACGTTAAGTAAATGAAGGAAATGTCATTCCAAATTACAGCGTACAAGCCACAAGTCAAGCTAGACAGAAGGTGGGGAAATGTGATACGACTTGACTTCCGGTTCGTATTTTTATTGACTACCGAATTCTGGCACACTTACGAGTATCACTTCAGAAGGACCGCAGAGCATTCGAGTTGAAATAAGCTCAAGAAGTAATTAAATCTGAATGGTTTGCATTTGCACAGAGACGAGTTTATGAGAAAATGTAACAACCCAGCTCAAGGGTGTATTGATTTAATAGCTTTTGCAAGTTTACGAGTCACAAGTCGTTTTAATGCTGGGGTTGGGATTTGGGCGTAAGTACCAATTTCATTTCAAAGAAACAAGATTTGCCTTTATTTACATCTAAGCCGAGCATGGCATAGCGCAGTTCGCTCGAGTCGAGCCAGCTTAACTTTACGAGCCTTGACACAAGAGCTTACCAATATCAAATGCCAGACGTTCGAACTACAGTAGAGCGACCAGTTTGCCCAACAAGCTTTGGCAAAATCAGAATTCTGTAAGACTTGATCCTAATTTACAAAACTTGAAACTAATCGAATCGACGAAACGTCATTTCATAGGATTCTCAATTGAAACCAAATCTATCTGTAGTCCAACACAATAGAACACGCCACACGTTGCTGAATTTTACACTTGTGAAATTACACGCTTCATTGTACTCAACAAGATTGCTATAAATTGAGACACTGCACTGGCGTTATCAAGCACGTACTAGAAGTACATCACCCAGTTTATATTGAAATTCCAACACATCCTACGATGCGGCATTGATTAATTTAGTGCCTTTAATGCGTTTCCCATTTGAGCGCTTTCAATTTCAAAAAAATTCAATATTTCAAAAGATGTTAGAATCTAACGACAAAATCCAAAGTCATTTGGGATTGTGATGGCGTTTGAAGTAAGTATCAGTTAATACAGATTTCTGCTGATTCCCGGGCTTTACTGGAACAGGCAGTTAATTTTAATAGCTCAGGCAATCATGCCTCCGTCTTTGGTAATCTATAATAACCATATCTCTGTCTTTAGTTTATGATCACGGGCCAATGTACTCGGTAGAAACGTACCGCAGTAGCCGGTGATAACACCCGCTGCAATAATCTCCGCAACCAAAATCCCCGCAAGCATAAGAAGTCATTGTCAAGCTTAGAATGTTACTGGAATGGCCGTGTGAAATCGTAAATAGTGATGTTAAATTAGTTAGGTTAGGTTAGGTTTCCGAAACACCCGCCAATTACAATAAAAATAGGGATTATTGTTGCAGGGTTTATTGTAGTGCGGAGATTATTGGAGTGCGGGGAATTCGGTTGCGGGGGTTATGACCTAGAAGGAAATGTACGGCTTTGACAATTCGCGTCAACCAGTCCTAATAAAATCTATACGTGTGCCTGTAGCCTGACTCTGTAAACTAATAGTACGTGTAATAACCGGTGAGGCAGATTTCCTGCCTCTCATACTAAATGAAATACGTAGTTCGTATTCGGGCATGACGACATCGAATTAAACTAGAGCTAGAGATGTAAACAGTGACTCATTTCAGCAGCCCCAGACTCTGCCTACTGCCTACTGACGTATGATTTCTATCAAACACGACCTGGTAAATGCTAGCCAACATATAGTAAGCTCATAAGCTCCTAGATTGAGTTTGGAAGCACTGTATTGTAAAACAAATGCTTTGGTTAGAGGGGCGAGTGAAAGTTTGCAAAAAAATCCGTTTTTCACGTACACTCGCTTCAATATTCTGCTACGCTAAATCCAATTTCATGGTTCCAGAAGACTCATATCTTCGAAAAATATGAATAATTTGAAAATCTATATACTGCTCTGCTCAGGCGGTTAGAATTTAGAATGGTCATGCAATTTGGATATGTATTGAGTATTGAATACATCGTTAGTCGAACTTCAAAATGCTTGAACTTGAGTAGCAGGGCGAGTAGTCGGACAAATAATCACGCAAATACAAACTACTGAGCTCAGTCCAAATGGAGAAAAACAGAATAATGGAGTATCTTTCATGTTTGCCTTCGATTTTTGTCACTCATGGAATCAATTGTGCTTTTAGTTCATTGCATGTTTACCTAACACGCGTTTCGTGTCACAATACAACAATAAGTACCCTATCAATATGAACCACAAGAGTAGAGTCGACCAACCAAAATGTTCCATATCCTTCCAAATGGATCTGTTCTGAGAAGCCGCAAGCCAAGTTTACTACAAAGTTCTTGTCGTGTTCTTACAACTCGATTTTTATGCTCACTTTAAGGTCGTGTCAGTTGATTTTCGGTTTCCTTATAATTTCAAGGTAAACTTTTACACCATTCATACCCGGGAGAATAATGTCTAAAATGTCATGTTCGTATTCGTACTGGATGTTTCATTCTGTTCCTGCCTCACGTCACCTCCACACAAAACATGCAAATTCATCACGCCCAAATTAATAAAAAACTACAAAATGTAGCAACTACTAGCTAATAAAAATCGATAGAAGCGATCAAGTGAATTGCCTACTAAATTCTGTAACAGACCAAGCCATTGCCAGTTGTACTTTGTAGAAAAGTTAGCACGTTAGACAGATACAGTGTTAAGGGATGGGAAATGGAAATCTAGGTTGAACGAACAGGGAACTGAAGGACACGTAATTGTCACAAGTCCCTCTGTGGCTTTAATAAAACGTTATTCCGCCGTTGGTAGGCGAGGCTGAATAGCAATCAATAAAACTCAAGGATAAAACCATAACAGAAAGACTTTATCACCATTTTTACTCCTGAAATTGTAATGTAAATACGAGTATGTCATTAGCATGGATCGTGTACATTACGAACAGGATACAATATTAATACTAAACGAGGAAAACACAAAGTAAAACTACACAACGGAATTTGCGAAATATGATGTAAATGACAGAGCATTATCTTCATCTACCACTAGTGTCTTTTTCATGCCATTGTCAAAGTCAACAAATTACCAACAACGGCATTGAGCTGGGCTTTGATACGTGAATCATTCCGTTTCTGAACGTGGCTCACTTCCGGTCGTTACTAGTTTATGATTGTATGTATCAGTGCTCTCCATTTTGTTCCAAAACGATAATTCCTACAAACTGAGTCGTTATAAATCCAAATACCAGTCAATATATAGCAGTATATTACATCAAATTAAAAAAAAACATTTTTGTAGCCAACTGAATAACACAGAAGGTTCTCTCCATCAACCTTTTCATGAGCTGTTGTTCACAGGCTTTATATTAATACTATTTGAACTGCCGTAATATGACCAATTTCTAAACCGCAAAGACCACGGAATGACTTCTGTGTGACGCAGCACAGCTGCTCTGTTCTGTAGGGAGAGTTGAGTCATATTTTACGTAAGTGCGTACAGTTTTCGCCATTACAAAATACGATTCACGCTAGTTTAGTATACACATAACATGTATCTTACAGGCGGATTTAATAGAAATAGATCCTTAGATAACTAAACTAATTACACATTCAATGTGGGATTTCACACTGCCTAAATATGTTTAAATATGTTTACTACAATATTGGACATCATAATGGCTTCCCTAGCGCCTGCGCATGCATTTTAACAGTTATGCAAAATTCCAAATAATGTATGAAAATAGTGACGCTGGGATTTACGGAAACAAGCTGGAATGACATGGAGTGAGATGGAGACGAGAGACGAAGACACGTACGTGTTTCTATGTACTATTTTGAAGGCTCCAAAGGGGAAAAGCATAAATTAGTATTTACCAACCTGGCCCAAATCCTCAGGAATATTCATCGCACGGCATTCTATACGCTTATTTGTCTCGGGATCATAAAGCTCAATGTCATTTTGAATATGGTAGACCTGCATGAGTTTAGTTAGCTCTATTGTCACGTACAGGGAGAGAGGAATCATCACCTGTAATGCACAAATATGAAATAACCTTGAGTTAGTAGGAAAGTGTGTACTCCACATACATAGACTCTGTAGTTTGTAGGCCTAAATACTGGATTGAAATTGAACCTAATTAAATAAAGGAAATTGAATAAGTTGCAAATGCTAACCCACCTGAAGGATAATAATAAATGTTAAAAAACTAAAGAAGGCTTCATAAATTGGATGTGGCGGATCGTTGGAATCATCCACATTGGAATCATCCACAACGGCATGAATAGCAAAAGGCACACGTTTGTCAGTAAATGAGGTGAACCATAAACTTGAGCCAGTTGCACCCACAATGCACATTACGGCGAGAATCACAACGCACCACATCACTTCCAAATTCATCATTTTCTCCAACCCAGTCCGCTTGTGACGTGGACCGCCATTGTTTAACATTGCCTTTGTCTCACGACCTGAAATCAAAAAGTTAAACAAGCTCATACATAATTGCATCTGACTTCATCCTTAGGCTAGTGCTGCTACAGGTTTGCCCCAGCATGCGTCTTCACGTCCCACCCAGCGGCAAAAAGTTTAATTCAACCGAAGAGAAAGCAGAGAGCAGATTAAATTGTACTAATCAAGTTAATACTTCATCTACAAGAGAAAAAGATAAAGCTATTCCGCGAGCATTTTGCAAGGATGCAATAATGTTCCATGGCCAAATAGATAGGTACTACGTATTAGGGAGCACAAGCAAAGATACTTAGAAATTACAAGCTGAACCAACAAAATCCTGCTATTCTTCAACAGAAGGACGCTATCACCCATGCCATAAAAACAAACGTATATTTTATGACAGGAGCTGTAAAGCGACCCGATTTGGTAGAATATACAAAAGTAAGAAAAGTAAAAGTAGGTTGGGGAAAATGAAGCAGTTAAGTTGGAGGAAAACAATAGAAGCCAGGCTACGACGTGTGGATGGAGAAAGGGAGAAAGTAAACAAAGCCTGGTACTCGGGAGATAAAGGTTACACTTTCCTGGGTACAAGCACGGAGCAGAGATTGGGCGGACGAGGTTAGTCGTTCAACCTTTCAATTTTAATCACTTTCCTAGAATCGAGTAACCTCAATCCGTGAAGAACAATAAGCATTAGGTCTCACCAGCGTAGACAACGATTCCTTCAATCGAATCCGTATTCTTCAGTTTACAGTCTCGGAGCAGCAAGTTCTCCTTTGTAACTGCAATTCGGCTTCCGTTCGGATGAATGATGTTTCCAGAGAAATGATAAATCTTGGTTGTGGGTGCTCCGACGTGAATATCACTGTTGAACTCTGAAGGATGGAATGTGCTTTGCTGTATACAGGGAAAATTAGGCTATCAGATTTCTTGTGTAAATGGTGTTAGCGTTTCACTCTGTCACGTGACATATTCATACTTTATTTATACTGATACCTTGTATGTAAACCGAAACTTCAGTAAAATGTAGTACACCGCAAACCGGGCATACCACCATAGCTTTATTATTGATGCAAAATTACGTGAAACAAAATAAAGTTCGGTATTTAAACGACTTACGCGAAATTTAATTAGCGATTTAAAGTACCAGTCGAGAATTTAAGCCTATAGGTACACGTCGCAAGCAACGAAATTTAAGTTATTAAATATACTACTTTACTTTTAATCCATCCACGGTTCGGTAGAAACATAATACATAATTACAGTCGTTACAATTTCAGTGGAATGAATGAACTAGCTTAAATTAAGACAACGGGACCCAAAAATAATTGTCTGAATTTTGGAGCATTTCTGTTTTCCTAAGGCTTGATAATTGCACAGCAGGAGAACTATTTTAAGTTGAGACTAAACGTACCTTATCAACATAGTCGCGAATCACTTGACGTTGCTTCAAGTTACTCTCTCCGTCCAAGTTCATCGTCTCGATGTAACACAACCCGTTGGGATCACTCGTTTTTAAAATTAGAATGTCTGCCGGAATCATCTCATCATTGCTCAGATGAATAAAATCACCCACTTTCATCTCCTTCCATTTTACTTCGATGAAACGGCCTTTTTCCCTAAAAATACACAAAACGTGGCAAAAATTATTACCAATTACTTGTTGACCTCATTCAGACAGTGACGCTATACATACAGGTGTACATAGAGAACATAATGTATTCCCAGTTCCCGTACACTCAGAGGTGCTCCTAAAGTGGAATGTCGTGTAGAGTCTTTCGTAAGACCACGACGAGCACAGGAGATTGTTTAGGATATAAATAGGTGCATGGAGATACCAGAGGAAACAATATATTCAGGTTCTACATTTACACAATGTATGTATTCTACTGTTTGTTCCTCTGATCGTTGACCACTCCTTTCATATGACGCGACCTACCGAGTTATTAGCCCTGCTTCTTATTTTTAGAACAACCAACTCTAAAGTACATCACACACTTACTAGCTAATGTATTATGCATTAATCTGCCAAAGCATAGAGAGTAAGCTAAATACATAATCTTCCTGAAAATAAGAAAAACTGTGCTAGCAAGTGTGACTAATGATTCTCCGGTGAGCCATTTCCCATTTCTATACAATCCATAGTCAAGAAAAACTACGTTGAAATTGCAGCAGTGAAATTAAAAGTTATTTCACATCAAATATAAATACTTGTTCTATGAGAAATTGAAGCAGAAAGAAATTTCTCGAAATCAGCATGAAACTCCGACAGAGAAATCGAATTTCCGGAGATTATTAATATGTAGTATTAAATTAGCTCCATCAGGGCAGTAACGGGATTTAATACTTCTAATATTGAACCAACTATTGCATTTCAACCGAAAAGTACATTAACGATAAACTTTCTTGAATATATACATGTACATACATACTTATAATGTAAGTAATGCATATGGTAAACTTAAAGGGTTCCAATAAGCTGCTGAAAGAAACTACTTACTCCCTTTCATCACAATGCATAATTGATATAAAAATGCAAAAGAAGTTGAATCTAGTATCCCAAGCCTAATGTATTTGCACATTAGGCAAAAATCTAAGGGAAATTCGAGGAAATTGAACCATTATCACTGAGTTCACCTGGTTTAATGCAATTTAATCTATTAGAAACTATTATGACTTCAAAAAAGTTTAGCTTAAGAAATTAGAATTAGCTTGGTTACACGCCCAACTTGCCAAGACTAATAATGTCAAAGTGAATGGCGATGAGGTTGACAGGTACGAAACGAGGAAGAAATGAACTCAAACTTTCCAGTACTTAGGACTTGGCTATAATCTGCAATGCTAAACCCTTGGCACTGTTCTCGCCAGTACCTAATGGGATGACGCCTAATACACTCTTATGCAATTATTAGAGCATATGTAAATACATTCTAAATATATATGGATAGTAATACATAATATGCAATAAGCATAAATATGCAGTATCCAATTGGTAAATTCTTCTCGAATACTCGGTAAGAACACCTAACGACCATCACCAGTAATACCAAGGAGTGCAGAAAATAATTAAGAATCCCATCACAGTAGTGGTATGAATATACAGAGGTTTTGAGAGCGAGTTTGAAATAGGCTCTGCAACTCTGGATGCATTTAGGCTTCCGTAACTTCCTTCAAGTTCTTTCCAGAACCAGAAGGGCAAGGTTCAATGTACTTACCTATGTAATCTGTCCAAACTCTTTGAATACTCAAAACCTCAAACCCTGTAGTCGTAAAAGGGAAATGGGAGCAAAGTTAATTCCTGTCATTTCCCAGGAAATTAGGCAATAAAGGCAGGATTTTATTCAAGGATGAACCTCGAGAGCTATCTTATGTAAACTACTAAAGTTACTTATATGATAAACCTACGTTTTAAAAGAAGTTCAGTTTTCCTCTTTTTGTTTACCTCGCCGCATTTTACAATCTAAATTCCGGGAATGCTTCCTAAAATGAAAGTTTAAAAATCTATTTACTTGCTTAAATTCTTTCGTCTTAAGCACGGCTAACAATATTCAGCATTCAGCTTCAACTATTGTGGTTGTGTGTGTGTAGCCTGTGTGTCTACTCTTATCCATCCATATGTCAAAACGGCCTTGTACCATACCAAATACGATATATCATCCCAAGATGGGAACATTGCCAAACGCCAAACTACGGATATTGTGCCTAATGTACACCTCTACAGAAGATTAGCATTAACCAGGTTCAGAAAATACATTTCAAGCAGAAGCCCCATTGGATTTAGATATTAGATTTGTACTTTGTACTAATTGATGTTAGTCTCTACAGCACATGTTACCTACCTAACGCTACGGGTACGCCTTGGTATTTACGTTGTTCACTATCACAACCTTCAGAAGCCGAATACGATTCAAAATCCAAACATTTATATTTACATAGCCAATTAGGACTTGTTTTGAGATAATTGAGATTAATCCATACGACTTTACTCTTTACAGACGTAAATTGCTTTACGGAGAATGTTCTCCGTAAGCTCGTTAGTTAGTTCCGTTCCACTTCTCCAGTTAGTAATGAAGATTGACGGGAATTAATTCTCGCTCTCAGTTTTCAACGCTGGAGCTCGAGGTCTACTTTTATAACATAGTTGCAATCCAATTTGCTGAGTTTGCGTCAATTCGTCACTAGTTATTTTCAAAGTCTCCCTGGACGTGCAATTAAAAAAATGGGTCAAGAGACAGGTGACATCTCATCTGTCACATTGGGTGAGTGCACTCCAATTTGAAAAATCCAATTAGGGATCCGAAATTGTGCCGTCCTCTGCCCCAACAACGTGTTGTGACGTTAACCTTTAACCTATTTTCGTTTCTCTTGAGAAGCAAGAGTCATGACAATGAATAATGATTTTTTGCGTACACCTCATCCTATAAGTGGAACGAGAGACAGGTAGGAGGAGGCTCTATGCTCTCGGGACGCAGGGAAAAAATAATTAATTTTCTCCATTTACTACATCGCGTAACTTCTCCGCACCTAAAACGCGATCTTATTGATCCTTTCCGGCGTTTCCTTGTTATGGCAGATTGAACTTCCAAAAGAGATCCATGCACAGGTCGATATAAATACATTAGAATATGATTTTCTTGGGAGGTTTTGTTCTACGCCTACGTGTCTTCATTAGATGGAAAATGGAAAGCAAATCATACGATAGAAAATCCCTAGTAAACAAGAGGATTTTGTTTGCGTTAAAACTCAAGAAAACAACGTATTATGTGATCAAGTTACTTCAAAACACGATAGTTCACACAAATATTAATTTACAGAACTGCTCAAACAGACTCAGTCATTCGTTACCGCTGCGGCGGGATAAGTCATCGAAGAATATATTTCTTCCAATGGATAATGGATACCTCGTGTGAGAAATGTAGATGGATAGGCGAGGCTTAAGAAATTTCTCTCTGTACAAAAGTCTAGATGTAAGCGGCTCATAAATATAAAAGAAAGTCTATAATAATTGGAGGTAGGAAACGAGCTCCGAGTAAAATAAGCTACTTACAGAAAGTTCGTCTTGTGTTTTAGCCTAATGAATTTACAATTCTTGCTCAAATCCTCAAAGAGAGACAAAGGTCTAGGTAATATGCCGTAAGTACTTAGTAAACTAGCGTGGGTTAATACGAACTGCGAGCTCTGTGTGTGCTACTTTCTCTGTTATGTTCTACAATCCGTTCGGAGCTCACGAGATATACAGTATGTAGTAGAAATACCGGTTTCTACATTAGTACCATTCTGGCTATCTCGTCTTTCGGGGTTGCTGTTGTATAATGTAGGAATGATCTAGATCCTATTACACGGCCCAAGCACTCAATTAAATGAAGTATACGCTACACGCAGAAATACGGGATTTGGTACTTAACGAACAACAGACTGGCTGCAAGTGAAAGCAATAGCCGAACATGACACTGGTCAAACCGTTGGACAGAAACAACAGAATCTACTTCATCTGTGAGTTAATAATGAATGCAGATAAATGGGAACGTGTACCGAAGCACTAAAGACGGGGTGCACAACGGACAACAGTCGTTATAAGTTGGAGAATGTTTATAAAGACTCACGCGGGGCAAAGTACTCTGCAAAATCATTAGCAACTGAGCTCTGCTAAATAGCAAGAATTGCAAATTAAGGTAACCAAACTGCCGTTAACTCCAGAGCATCTACTGTGCGTACGTACATATACGCCAAACTAAAGCATGTTTAATTTATAAATATTTAACATTTCTATCCTGAATAATAAATAGCAAATACGTGTTCGAAATTCATAACAGCAAACACAAATGATCTGAGTAAGTTCTTAGAGTGAAGCTGGATTAATAGGAGCTACGGACGAGTTTATAAACAATTTCGCGGGTACACCGTCTATGGAGCACCGCGAAATCAACCCCTTGTAGGAATTGAACATAACCAAACGTAACTCTAACATAACCCCATATAACCATGATATAGCACAAAATGACGGTGCCCAATTGACGTCGGACAAATTCCGCAAACTTTTTGAGCTGTACACTAGTGTGCTGCCAAGAACTGCTAGAAGGATTATCCCTAAGACAGCCGGGCTTATAACCTATCCGTTTTCATATCCCAGCTAAAGTTCCGTTTTGGAAAGAACTCTAATAATATACTAATACATTTTCTGAGATGCATATGAACACGCGAATCGAATCTCCAGCCAGGCATGCTTGTGCTATTACAGTAGAACATACGGCTCCTTGATGTTACATCTGGTAAAGAGCAAGGGTCAATCAAATAAAAGCATTATGAGAATATTCGCCCATATTTCACCGAATCCTCAGAAATATGAGGAAGAGAAATCGGGGGAAATGAAGCGAAGACACGGGCGGATGTACCAACAAAATGATGTCAATAAAATGGATGAGAGATGAGAGAAATCGAAATCAGTGAGCAGGAAACAGGAATCACCGGGGAGACGATGCGTCAAGGGCTCTGAAGGTTTATCAGCACAAAGCTCTAAAGAGCCGAGTGATACCTTTGTACCTTGTTCATGGCTGCTAGAAGCAAGCGGCTAGAGTCACAAAATCAGCAAGCTCTTACGAATTGAAAGCTCTGTAAGTCTATGACAAATCATATTGCGCCACATGACGTAAAGTCTGTTGAACAGCAATTTAGAAGATATTCAAATTACTCCTAACTCACGCAGTCCCATGTGTAAATAAATGAAAATGAATAAGGAACAAGGAACGAGCGAATGAAATTCCAATCTAAAGCTGGAACACCAGTTTGGAGCACACCCAAAGAAATAAATCCGTCACCTTTACATTCTAAATGCTGGAGTTTGTGAAACCAAGTAAATATTTCTTCACAATTATTAATGATCATGAACCCTGATTGCTTCAACACATTTGTATGTTACAATAACATAATTTGGAGTATTACATAGAAGTAGCAACCATGTAAGTCCGTAATCTGGAGCGGTCAATGACATGAAAAGGAGTTGTATTTTAAAAATATAACTAAAAGCAGTCATGAGTATAACGACAAGGACATAATAAAATAATAATAAAAACATGCAACCTATTATAGCATCAACATACCAACCACTTGGACTTTGTAAGCAAAGCGCAAATACTATTTACCTCGTAGAACCTCGCAGAAGTATTTCCGCTCATAAACGTAGCTACCTACAAACAAGAACTTCCTCAAAGAAATTGGAAAATCAATAAGGCAAGCCACCGTCACCAAGACATCAAGATCTGTACCCGAAAAATCAGTTCTTCGTCTGTGTATTGTGGGCCTGTGTGTTTCGGCTACGTCTACCTACGCGTATCAGCCATCTCTTCCGAGCCTGATGGACTGATTTCAATGAATTTAGTTCTTTGTAAATTTTGATACTATATAATACATCAAAACGTCTTTCGTTGATAAATGGGCTGACTTTTCATTTGGAGACAAAACTATTCAAAAAGTTATAACGAAATAAATAAGAGATAGAACATCATCCAAAACTGTGATTCAATTTTCCTAAATCCTTTAGTAAAAATTACCAAAAATCAACAGAAACGGCTATACCAACAATTAATACAGCACATTGTACAAGTCATTTAGGACCACAACTAAAACAGGATTAAAGTTGACAATTGTATTATTGCAACAAAATGGCACGCCCAAGGTGTGATAATATATTTTTAATCAATCTAGGTGACAGTCTGTGTTGATAGACTCTGCTTGAGCCTGGGTTACGTGTTACGTAACAATGCAACAGAACTATGTGCCACATTTCATGTTGCACGTGTACTTAACCTCAAATTCCTTATCTCATTGTCAAAAAAAGTTCCCCATAGCATCTGCTCTGATCATCTTCAGGCTTACCTGTGCTTCTACAGTAGGAACAGGCTTAGGCTTGGCTTGCTGCTGGTTGACTCAACACTATCAAATTATTTCTGGGATAAGGTGTGTAGTTAACCTTGAGTTCCCAAAGCAAAGCACTCAAAGGGAGATACGACTATCTTTATGACTTTCATATTATATTAATCCTTTTTATCCTCATCTCTTCTGAGGAAATTATAAAAATAGATTGCAAAGCTCACTGACTTGGGACTCAAACTGCATGCACGTTCTACAGAACAGATACTCGTCCAAATTATTATTTTGTAAAAACGTGTCATAATTCCATAAACGTCTCAGCGTCACAATCTACAATCTACAACTACAGTAGAGTCCCCAGATTCTTCTCTGAATGCAATCATAAATTCGAACACTTATATCGAATATATACCTCTCACGACAGTAATAAAATTCAGTCCCACGTCCCATAACAGAAAGGGTCTTCAAATAAATAGTTAAACATCAAACTTCAGCACTACTGGAAGTTGTAAAACTCAAATCCTTATAGAGAAGCAGAAGTTCCAATTGTTTCTTTGAATTCTGTCGCAGTGGATTCAGTGACGAATGCTATTCCTAGGAAGCATCCGGCCTTTCTGATCGGATGCAACGAGAAAAACGGAAATATTGCGTGGTTTAGAAAATATTATATAAATGCCATGTTGGATGATCCCTTTCCATGTCCAATGTCCACAACATCTACGATGAATCCAAGGTCTAGTCTCTTCCGGGAAAATTGTAAACTGAGGAAAGGAAATTTCTTGAAATAGTACAGATCATGGATCATGTACAAAATACAATATTTGTGCAGCTCAGTATTTACAGAGTTGAGAAAAAATCACGAGTTCCGTATAGAAAATGATTATAATTCGCTGTGGAGGATCTGATCAATACAATCAATTGATTCATGTACCTGCCATAATCGCTGCAGCTTGTAATCTAGTCAATATCCTCACGATTTTAACAGCTTTTTTGTATTTTGTTTAGTGCTACACGCATATGTACAAAACTTAATAACTGGATGCCCTTTATTTAATGAACGAACTTTGACCTAAATAGGTTAGCTTTGAGCCTCAGCGTTTCCCTTAATTTCGGCTTTAATCAAAATGAAAGTGTCATTGGGTCATACATATTTTCTGACTATGAACAGCAAAACATCTTCATAATTTTTGTCGACTAGGTACTTACTAAGTAACTTTACAAGTTGAATTTCCTTGGAAGGTCTACGTGGATTTGATTGAAAAGTACCTCGTCGTACTTGACAAAAAACGTTCAATGATGAAACGCATGCTTACAAATTACTCTAAAGGAGACTAGTAGCAAGGTCAGACAAGAAAAGTAGAGATTAGATTATATGGCCATCCGAAACATTGGATTTCCTAATTAGAAAGAAAATAATGAAGGAAAGGCAAGCACAATTGAAAACGGAAACACTTTGGACAACCTAATCTAATATCATGTCCACACCACCTCCCTAGAGAATACTCAGTATTAGCAATTAGAAGGATTACACGCTACACGGTTCAGCCCATGGAAAGCTCGGCACATGCCAAAATAATTTAAGTAACCACAAAGCCAAATGCCTACCAATCATTTACAAGAAAAAAGAAAACGACCCTGACCATGAAATTCCTGTCCTAAACCATTTCTTGTATTGAATGTGGGTGGTGAGCCAAACAAATATAGTTTAATTAGAATAGCATAGCATCAATCACTCAACGTTAACTTGTACCTATACCGACGTTATTAATATTATTAATCCCTTTCTCACTCACTTAGGCCAAGGAAAGGCTCGGCTGCAAATAAAGCCTTCTTTAGCCTTTGAATATTTTAATTTGAATGCTTATGTTTGAAGAGTTACAAAGCTCGATCAAATTACCAAACACCATTATTATATTGTGTTAAGCTTTTGATATTATCTAAGCTTAAGTACAAACAAGTTAGACTGGAGCTGTGCCATAGAAAATGTTCCTAAATTGAAGATTGAATTTCATAAAAGCCAATTGAAAAGAATAAATTTCAATCAGTACACAAAAAGGCTCACAAGTACAAAGATTTAAACGACACAGGTTAAACTCTACTTCCGTAGCAAAAAATACTGATGAAGTAGCGACAATTTAAAGTATCGTTCCCAACTCTGAAATTTGCAACTCTAGAATATTCACCTGTTCGAATTAAAACATTTATAAAGAACTAAAGGAACTAATTTCGCATATTGGTACTACGTCACACGTGCAGTGCATAACACACCTGAAACTTGAGTTTACATATAAGCCTTTGAACAGTTTGCAAAGTGTCCTATTTAGAATTTACAAATATATCTTCGTTTGGTGTATTGGTAATCCATCCACCTATTAGCGGTACTCTAGTTGATTCACTAAATAAATAATGTATTTCGGTTTCAAAGTAAGCCATATTGTCGAAAAGTTATTATAACAGACGACGGGCTAACCAAACACCAAACCACTTTACTTTATGCTTGCACTTATAAAATAAAAGTTGATTGGCGGTTTAAGCCAGACAGTAGGGAACAGTTTCACCCAATATGAAGGTGCTTGTGCTTAAGTAGTATCTACGAGTATCCTGCATCGAACAGAGGAAGCGACAAAGATCAAATAATTGGAAACCTGAATAAATGAATGTATATATTTCAATAATATTTAAATAAATAAAATAAAAAGTATTCACGTTAAACAAAAGTTTCAATATCCGTACAGAACTTGAAATCATGAAACCTGAATACGCTTGCATGATCAATTATTAATTTTAGTACAGATTTGGAACAGGAGAATATGTAAAATGTAATCCAATTTGTGAACTAAACTAGCAAACATTGCTAATTCATAATCTTCATGTACCTACTCCATACTTCGACTCCCCTACTCAACATTTACTGAAAAATTCATAGATTTCTCTTTCTCGTCTGGTGAACATGCCGAGAAAGCATGTCTACTGTACAAAATCGTCGATAAGAAAACAAGGAACTTTCCCACAACCATTACATGTGCAGAGTACAATAGGAACGCCCGTATTGACAGAAGCACTTTAGACGTAGGTACCGTGACAAAATCGTATTTATTTTTCTAAGGAAGATGAACCCACTCATTCTAAGGTACAGCCCAGTTTTGGTGTTTCAGACCATATTATTCAACTTGTAATTTGCTGTTTGATTCAAATAGCATATGTATTTAAAACATATTGTCAAACACAAGTGCCCATCGTCTACATGGAGAATAGAGAAATCAGGCAATCAAATCAATTTCAAGTAGACGAGCTCATACAATCGTAATGAGACAGATAGTAGCTGACGAGGTCGAGGGGATGGAGAGATTATTACTAATGCATGGAACCTTTCCACTTATCCTACCTATTCGTATTTAAACACCGAGGCCGCCCCTAACACACGCTCATGTTCACCTACATCCGAATCCGAACTTATGTTTTTTTCCACTGTGGACAACTAGGAAGAAATATCTGGAAAGGCGCAGGTCATTTTTAATTCAAACACCTCGGAAACCGCAGAACCGGATTGGGCAGAACATATGCAGAATTGCGTTAGGAAGAATAGTCAGAAGATAAGCAAGAGATGCGTAGGTATAAAAAATAACGCGTCAGTAGGACATGCCAGCTGAGAAGCCTTATCCTTATCCAATGGAAGTACTATTTATGTACTACCTATCTATCATGTTACAGGCATAGGCATGAGAACAGTGTCCGATTCATGCAAAAAATATCTAATTCAAAGCATACATTGGATATTTGTTATATATGTGAGACTGGAATAGGGGAGTTACTAATTAAGTATGTGTCAGCATTTATGTGGCTTACACGAACTATGGAAAGAACCGCTCTCAATTATTGAAGTTCATAACATTGCCTTGTTCAAGTTGAAGGTTGTGAATTTCGGAGCAAATAATTAACGGTAATACCGCACCAAAGGAAAGTAGTACAGAATAATTTCTGGCTATGCATTTTTTCAAATTCGAACCATACAGTCATTATACATATACTAGGTATCTAATACAATGTAGAGCTTGCTTACCTGCAGTACACACGACAAGTTGAATTATTGATGCGTTTATCACTAAGATGCCGTCGTCGATCTTCAAACAGATCCTTGATTGCGGTCACGCCGAGCACAAAAGTTACAGGCAACATTGCGATTTCTTTACCAAAAGCACTAATTTGGGGTATCCAGTTGAGCAGGACAATGGATATGAAATAAAGGTTAGCGAACCGATGAAACTGCTCAAATAAGTTTTTGGGTAGAAATGAGATCGCAGTGTACTTGGTTGTTCGGATGTGATTATTGGCATACTTCGCATTCGGGTGCTCCTTATCGTGAGTTCCCTGAGTCACTAAATGATTGGGTTTAATTACGCGGATTTTGAGGTCTTCGGGCGGACCGCTCCTCCAGAAATTGAACCATTTCCGTCCAGATACCTTCCGTGTCAGGGTGTAGATTGATTCAGATCGTGAGGCCTGGCGGGAGTGACCTCTCTCCCAAGTAGTAGGGATACTAGGTCTCGGCCGTTCAGCATGCCCAGGTGGAAGAATAAAGTCTGTCTTTGAAGGAGCCCTGCTATGACCCTTCAAATTACCCTGTGTGAGGTCATCCACGATTTGGCCGTGGGACGCTGCCCGCGTGTGCCCCTTCTTGAGAGCCGAGTGGAGCGGAGCCACTGAGCTGGTACCGCCTATGGAGCCACAATCCGTTGTTGCAGGCATGCCTGGTCTCGGACCCATAACACCTCCATGACTAGCACTCCGCGAGTGCCCTTTCTTTAGAGCGGACTTTGGCGGGGGCTTGAATACCCCACCACTGGTGAAATTTGTCCCAAACGTACTTGCACCTCCACCCAGAGCACTGCTAGGAACTCCACCTCCCGCCTGAGGTTCTAAGGGTTTCTTGGTCTGACTACCACCCCCACCCCCACTTGTGACGGGCTGGAGGCGACCAACTGCCTCCTCAGCACCCAACTCCCCGCATCCTGCTGCGCTGCTCTCTCTTGCGAAATCGGAAGTTCCGGTACCCAGAGAGACGGTCTTCTGGAGGGCTGCTTTGTGGGAGTTCTGAACAGA
The DNA here is from genome assembly GCA_034693865.1 of Ceratophysella sigillata. Lineage (NCBI taxonomy): Eukaryota > Metazoa > Arthropoda > Collembola > Poduromorpha > Hypogastruridae > Ceratophysella > Ceratophysella sigillata. The sequence continues at coordinate 46,764 of JAQFXY010000092.1, forward strand.
AACACAGGAAAGGTTTACATATAAGATAAATTAATGCATTGAGCAAAACCAGACGTGGCTAAAGCGCTTGCAAACAGTGCATAAAGCGCCCTTGAGTGGAATAATCATTGATCAAAAAAGATAAAACTGCACAAAATTAGAACTTGGAATTTGACACTTTTTCTCTGCACCGCGCTCCACTAATCTTGCAGTACACGTTACAAGTGAAAATACACGTCTAATAAAATAATGAATAGACCTGATGTGTGATTTGCGAATTGTCTATTGTGGAACCTTGAAAGTACTGTTTACTGTCCCAGAACTAGACTCAGCAGCGCTACACGAGCGAAATAAGGCCAAAATCCAACTATTTTATTCACCTGTACCTTTTCTGTGGTAGACAAGTCTCCAGCGGGTCCGCGAGTCCCGAACTGATCCATGCTTTGTGCACCAAGGGTAGTGCCGGGTAGCGGAGAGTCCGTGCTGGTTTCTGTGAGAGGGTCCAGAATCGGAAACACATACGTTGTCCCACACTCCGACTCGTCTAACTGCTTTGGCTCGATGGGCATCGTCAATACTCATCTGGTGGAAAGGGGAAAATCATTGTCATTAGTATCACTCCTGCTCACTAATAGTTCCTAACATCAAGTACCTGCCTTTAAAACGGAAAGCCCTAACAACTGACTCCATTACCACCCGAGCAGAGTTTAAACGGTTTAACCATAATAACTCCTTCTTGGTTGTAAAAAATATAGTAATTGCATCGGCCTCACTTTCCTGTACTGCCCAGGCCCATCCGTCAAACACGCTCTGACTTCAGCCACCTCAATACATTGATTTGATTAGGGCTAGTATTTACTCATGGATGATGCATGGATGGAGACAGACCAAAACTCTGCTCCTCTCACCTTTCAGACCAGTTTGGCGTCATCGCTGCATTGTTTAAGTCCGTGCACACAAGATATGTAGTTGTGAAAAAGGGAAATGACTCAAGACTCAATCCGATCTCTATTAGCTGTCACTGACACTAAACTCTAATTACGCCTGAACAGAACGTCCGCTATCAACACGGCTTGGGATATCGGAATGACTAACACTAATAGGCAATAACCTCTCCTAACACAACACAAGTAAATCTACTAAGGAATTACATATTAAACTTAGAACTCCAGTCTTGGATGCTCAAAATGTTTACGTGTGTACTTACTGTACTTAAAGCATTGAATTCTAGGGATGCAATACGAGGAGAATAACCCAGAATAATTTGGAAATTCCAAAACATTTGAATATCCAATTGTCCTGTCCTGGAATGGATAGAACAATGTAAATATGGTAAAATGCACAGTAGTATTTCATATTGTAACGACCAAGAAGCACGAATAGACAGTATTGAGGTATTGTCATGCGTTTACTTGCGTCATTACGTGACAGATACCGATATCTAAATAAGTACTGTACAACTAAAATCAGAATACGTGTTTTACCTAGCAGGAGGAAAAGAGCATTCGAATTGGAGGTCGTTCCATAATCATTGGTTGTGATTTATAGTACAAATAAAATAGTTTCGTTAGTTTAGTACGCAGATCAGACAATTTAAAACAAAAAGTAACTAAGATAAACGCCTAATACACAATTTTATCCCCTATCCACTGCTATGCTTGGTCAACCGCACCACATAGCATTACGTAATTTGACAGTCCTGTTTCTGTAACTATTTCAGACTCTAGGAAATCCAAAGTAAAACTTTACGCATTTAGTTCTATCGGTATGTAATCTCTTTGCAGATAAAAGTCTATCGAGTGCAAAAGCACACTAGAACAGAAAGTCGGGAACTGGCACTCGGAATACGAGGCATGACTCAACAATAGTAATAGTTGTAGATGCTGGTTGAAATGGTATACCATTTCAATGTACAAAGGTCTTTGAATATCCATAACGGAATGAATAATGACTGACAGTGGAAATAAAATCCACGGTTTAACTCTAAACTAAATTGTAAGCAGAAAAAGTCTGTAGATACGATTGCATAACAACCAACAACCGAGTTTGCAATGTCGAATTTGTGTAGTGATAATTCTAAGGTTATACATATAATTCCAAACGCGATAAACAAGCTCATGGACTTGTCTTGTCCAGCGCAAACCAATTTAGCCAAGCCTAGGCCCTACAACTCAATAAAGGCTTACCCTATAATACATAGTATTTATAAACCTATAGAATCTCTTCAACTAACTGTACAGAAGTTCCAACACATAACTTCGTATCCTGCAATTAACCGGTTTAGTATTTCTTAACATTATTCGTCCACGGCATGAATCATTAAGTACACACTACACGGCTTGCTGCAACTCCATGTTTAGTTTCGTAATATCAGGTCATACAAATTCAAGGTCAGAAATAGCTTGGAATTGGAACTGAATAAATCATGCTTAATTTCTGTCTGGCGAAATGGAAAGAAATATCAGTTTCAGCAAAAACGAATTGAATTATTAGCACGGATGAGAGTGATGCGGTGTTTGATGATTCTGATGATCCCATTTTCCATCAGGATAATCAAGCCTTAACATTCCTCAGTGATCAGAGACTCCGCTTCACTCTCTCTGAAATTGAATACGAGGCTAGGCGAAGCTTTGCGTACTGAAGCTGAACCGGATTCAAAATGCAACAGAGACAAAAACACACCTTTCTATTCAGCAAATTAGTAGAACTCATCTTCAACTCATCAGTAAGCTCAATTATGCTGTATCTCTCGACTCATGAAATGAATGAACTAAATAGAAAATATATATAGCAAAGCCAATGAGTCATGATGAGGCAGTAAATACGATTCAATTCATCAATTTCATACTATGTAGGTATTCTATTTCAGTAACATAACGGTATCTGAGCCGGAATATAAATCGTAACAGTCTGTATCATTATTTGGTATTTGATACTATACTAAACTTCAACCAGTTTAATTTTCACCTTGTATTTATGGCTATGTATGCATGTTTCCGATTTTGAAGTTTGGTAAACAGCCTTCAAGTAGAAGCAAGGCGCCTGAAGCACCTACGAGAAGTACATTAACGGGCCTCATAAATCGGCATCTAAGTAGTTATGCAATTCGAGGTGACCCAGAGGCCGGACCCATACGTTCAGTGTTCTGCACTGATTTAGGGTTGCTAGTTCTTACTACATTGTCTACAAAGCGTTGTCACATACAGCAAGTTGTGCAGCAAAAATGATGAAAGACATAGGTCATAGGTAGGTATATCAGTTCTCAATCAGTTGTCAAATAGGATATCCGCATTTTTATATATGTGCCAGCTTTGGCATTCTTCGTAAAGTTTATGTTATGACTGACCACGGACCAACTTCCTGTGAGTAGATCTGTAAAATTTGAATGTCAAGTCCTTATTAGTGTTCGATACAGTGCAAGTGCAAACCAGTAATTACGAGTATTATTCGGCTAAAATTGGTAGTACGACATTGTAGCTTGTAATTTCTGCTAATAAATATTCCATATTTTCAATGAAACTGTGAACACACTTGTGCATAAATGTTGAAACACGAAAGGTGAATACTGTAATAAGTAAATACAGGGGCTCATCGCTCTGAAATAATAATAGTTATTACTTCATCCCATTCTTCCGTCACGGAAAACGAACAAATCAAATATGGTTAAACTCTTCGTTCACATCACCAAAAAAGATAACAACTACTAGGAATGGAAGTTCTGTGATATCACTGAGTTCCACGAATATATTTATCTACGCTATTACTCGGAAATCCAAACAGATCAGACATTTTGCCTACGTAGTCTAATCAACAGACAGAGCAGAGCAGTACAGAGTAGATGCCAGTTAAATTTCAATATCGCATTATTTTCACACGATCCGTCACTACGCAATAATATTCTGCAGACCTGCTTGATGCTTGGGTAGAATAACCATTGATTCCAATTTCATCTCCTACCACATTCTCTTAAAAATTAGGCATTCAACCGTGATATTGCAGCAGAAGTCCCAAATTGCTTGGCTTTGGCTGTCGAGAATACGGATTTCAATCACTTTTTTATTTCAATCTAGAGTTGCAGTACGTCTCCTGAACCACAAATAAAATAACAGCAGGCAGATACGCTATCAACCCCTAATAAATAATCAAACTAGCAACAAATAATATATTGCTTGTAAAGTTACACGAATTGAAACTGAAATTGAGAAGTTGATCTCAGCTCAGAGCGGCTCTCAGCGAGTTTCCTAGCCATTATAGGTATGAAAACGAAGAGTACCGAACCGACTCCTACTTACAATTTGCGATATGTATGTACGTACACTCATGTAGGCCAAGGAAAGCATACGAGAGAAATACGGGAATTTCCATCCGCAATTTTCACTCTGTAGGGAAAATACCTCGCCAATTCGAGCTCTTCCTTTATTGTACCATTACCATTATTTCCCAGTAAATCCAGTTCTGTAATCCAGCACGTTCCATGCCTACGACATTTGGGAACTATACACTTATTAAAGAGTTCCAAGTTCCAAACCAGAAGCCGAGCACGTTCAACCGCAATTCACGATTACAGACTTCGCATGTATTTTATTTGCACAATAAAACCATCCCGACAGCTTATTCTTTCTCGATATCCAAACCATCATTTCTCATTTCCAGTAAAGTTAGCATGGCTCCGAGATATAATAAAAAAAGGTATTATCCTATGAAGGGAAGTGTAATACAACGACAGCAAGTATTGTACGTACAACTGGCACTAGCACATAATATTATAAAGCGTCTGTTTGTTTGTACTTCATGTCCTATCTCCAACTTAGCACGAAGGGAAGTACAAGGAATCATCTAAAAAAAAGTAGTAAATCGATAGCTATTCACTCGTTTGTACAAGTGCCATTTGAATACAAGACATTACATATTCTCAAACCTCAAAACTCTTATCTGGATTGTAGGCTTTGGAGAACCACACTAAATATTATATCTCTCTTGAAGCATTGTAGTACAGAGTACAGAGTACAGCAGAGGAGGAAATGTAAATTCAACTTACAAGTTATGAGCAAATGCTATAAAAAAGTATATTCACAAACAATTTGCAATAAATTACACTGCAAACATCAAACCTACCCATGTTTAATGTCCTCCCCTCACCCAACACCCAATCACTTCAGAAGGAAAAACATTTAAAAAATGGACTTGAGAGCAATCTAATTCTATCGTGGCATCAGGTGCCAGTGCCAGGGTGTGTTATATGTGTTACAAGTGAATATTTCCTATTGTAGCAGCCCGCAGAGTTTGGTTCGACAATTTTTTTTTGTACGAAGATTAAGAATTTTGAGTTGTTTCATGAAACATACTAGGCGTTAACTTAATACAAACAAATACAGCGCAGGTAACAACGACTTGATTAGAATTTCGAATAACACTCGGCATTTTATGACCTATTCAATCTAGTGAGCGGCTAACGAGAGAAATATAGCTATATATATAATGTACAATATAATGATGTACTTCGTATGTCTGCAAAGACGCTGACTCGTCAGTAACTGTATGTCACAAACCACCGTGAAGAAGATAGATCCAACAAAAGACAATGAATAACTTATTAAGTAAAATTAGAAAATTTGAGAATGCAACAATGCACTTAGGTGGCCTGAGGTATGCAACTGCAATTGGTCCTCTGCCCATAGTTAAAGCGTCGACTCCACATAGTTGCTGGTTGTTGAATTGAAGAGTTAAACTGACCCCGATTCAGACTTAACCTACAAAATCAACCTTTTAGCTGCTTTTAGCTAAACTGCAACGTCAACCTGCTTCAAGGAGTAAGAGAGTAGTACCTGCAAGGATTTATAGTGAAACAAGGCACACATAGAGAGTAATACAGAATAATACAACTTACAACTTGGCCTAGTATGATATGATAATTACTTTTAAACAGAGGGGAAAGAATAATGTACTTTAATCAAACATCTTTCTTTCCTCTTGTCTTATTGCACTTCCAGCTGCAACTAAGCTAAATTCAAGATTCAAGAGAGGCGAGTAAAGCCTTTTTTTTTGCACACTAATGCCGTATTTGGCTCGACGATCACGTATACGCTGACGCCAAGAAAGTATTACATTAGAGAGTACTTCTATGTCTTGAAACAAAAAACACATCACTCGACACCATGATTCTTCCTATTTTACGATTGTCAATTGTCAACGTCAACGCAAACATCCATGAAATGAATTACATGTCGTTTTTCCCTGAATACATGCCTCACAGTATACCCTTGCTTCACTTCTTGAGACATTTAGAACGAGCAACCAGTGCGATAAGGAAAGCCGTATAAAACATAATTGCTATCGTTGGTGTAAATACACGAATTCGAAAGACAGTGACATATGCACTGCACAACGCGAGGCAGAAGCTCCAAATGAAATGTTTAGATCATAACCTATAAAAGCCATATACTTAAGCGATAAAATATAAGCATTTCTCTGATTTTGCAATTTAACATTTGCCCGGATTGACGCAATAAAATAAAATAATTAGTCTAGCTACTTATGCATGATGCAAATGTGGTTCCTGATGATTCGCGAAATGACATAAGCAATTGAGCCGAAAACCTGGTGTCTTGAGTTCTTCATAAATATAAAATTCCTGAGAAAAGTCAGGCAGTAATAATGCATGAGCTCCAGCTCATTCTCTCATTCATGTCAACAAGTGGTTAAAGGCTGCCTCATAAGGAGCGACATTTCGCATAACATAAGTAAGTTAAACATTTAGAACATTCGACTTCGTGGAATCGAAGCAAAGATTACAGGGTTTATCAAAGAAACCTTCATGTTAAAGAACTTACACCGGTAAGTATGTGTTTTAGCGAGTAACAAGCTAAGAAATATTCTCAAGAATTCGATAAGCCTTCGTCTTTAAAAAAAACTCGTCATCAGAAGCTTTTATTAACCCTATTACTTTTTGCTTTTTGCCTTCCCCAATCAATTTTTAACTGCTAATTCAGTAATTCAAATTCACTGCGAATTTACTACCACGAGGCAATATTAAGTAAGTACAGAATAATAGATGCAAAGTAACTGCACAATAAGGCTGAAGGACACTTTGTATGTCGAACATGCTTTGTACTAAATTGTATAAAATGTAGTACCTGAAACAACTGTAATACTTTGTCATGCTAATTCCTTTGTTCTCATATCTCTAAAACTGAGCAGTAGTTTTGCACAGACCTTCACATCCTTATCTTTAGTATGGATTTACGATCCGTGCTTCGTATTATTTCGCCTCGCCAATTCTTAAACAAACTCGGGGCTGAGGCAAACGACATTAAAATGAATCCATAAAGTTGAAAGGGGTATTATGGCTTTTACGACGAGTAACAATAAATAGGGGATTTGAACGAAACAATTACTAATTATTCCATGTTCTGCTTTTCGGCTATCATGCAGGTTAGTGCACTTGGAACATGGAACTTGTTTCGCTTTAGAATCTGCAGGTTTGTCGTATACCTGGTACCTCATGCCTGTTTTTTGGCTGCAAGTTATAAAGCGTCTGCCATATACGTAATACCAGCTTCTTTCAAAGATCAAGTAAATATAATGGTTTTCAGCATCCTAAAGCTGAATTTTGTCTAGACACATATTATAATTCATCCTGCCCTGAACGCTCAACATTTAAACTTTAACGTAATTGAAAAGTAAAATTTTCCTAAGTACACACATTAGTTACTGAATCAACATATTACGTCATTGCTTTGAGACACATACATGGACAATGTACTCCGCTATACTAGTTTTCGATCGGAGTTGAGTTGGCGAATCCTAGTTGTCTGTGGTGCCTGTAATGGAAATATATATGGTGTAATGCCAGTGTCTTGTCGAAAGTATAAAGTAAATATTTATACTAGACATCTTTTGTATTTGCTCTGCAGAGTGGTGAGATGCATCTAATCTTCAACTTGTTACCGTTTAGGTTCTCGCTGTAATTCTACGAAGCTTCATTTTCACTTTCTATCCGGACTAAGTAAACATTTTAATCGGCCTTCAACTGCAGTTTGCAAATGATACTGATTCCTACGGGGTTAGTCTTCCTATGCCGACACAAGCAATTTGTACTCAACAACGGTGACGTTGACAATTGACAGCCTACACGGCTCTCCTCTCCTTCATCAGTCACCTCTACGACCTTGATTTTGTGCTTCCAGGAAAATCAGCCAACTAGTAAAAATCCCTCCTCTCTCTCGCTAATTCTTCCTCTTCTGATCATCGTAAATGAAAGAATTATAGAATAATAAGTAATAATAATTACTTTTCTAAACAGCTGATTCGTATTAACTACATACATTATTTCTGATTCGCAACACTTTACTTTTCCGAATCAACTTGGGTTTTCCTTAACTTAGAGAATATATTCCTACCTGATTGATTCTTAAATGGATTCAATACACAAGGTAGCCTAACACTTGGACTCACGTTTCGTCACTAGAATGCTACGCTTAAGTATAGTACTAAATTCGTGCGCTTTATGTGGCAGGTGGAAATGACAAATGAGTGCTGATACTAAACGGAAATTGGAATCCATGACTTCTTCTACTACCTGCCAGGTGTCTTACTCTCAGACATATTTATACAATTCTATTATTTATTATACATATTTCTGATGTATGTCTGTGGATTATGTAGTCAGCGCTAGAGCAGAGGTTGGAAGGAATAGTTTCCGATTTATTCCACCACAGGAGCCAACATTATGCATGAGGCATTTCTGACAAGCGACATCCCTTGGGTTGAGAATGCATACCTGATAAGACCAGTTTGTTAATTACAAAGACCCACTCGTTTTTAGTAGGTAGCAAAATAACTACAATATCCCAGATGCAGATTTAACTCACATTCATCTAAATGTACGCAAATTACATAATGCATAACATACATATTTACATACCCTATTCCAATACCGGTTTAGATGTAGATACATCGTTCATGCATACGTGGGACATGTCACATGTATCCTGAACCAGGTGTCGTCGGCGGAAAGTAATGGTGTCAGCCAAGACAGATGCAGGTTTGACTTGACCGTCAGGATAATTATATCCCTTATAATGAATACCATGAACCTGAATGCTCACACGCCATGTACGAATTCAACAAGCGACCTGTGATGTAGGCGGGTACACCGTGTTCCTTTGATGTGAATTATGTGAACTAATTAAATTACAGATAAGTAGGGAACCTGGAATGAAATTGATCAGAACAATGAGCAATGTTCCACTAACTTTAGCAGCTCATCTAGCAATATTTGGCTGAGTATTAACCAGCTTCAAGGTTTTCGTATTATGCATAATCTAACACACTGTCACCTCTCACCTTGCTTCAGATATTCTCTCTCTCAACAATAAATATCGGCTAGCTTGAAAACCTTTGACCTTGCTCGAACAAGAGAAATACAACCGTGTTAAAAATTGGCCCTAGTTTGTAGTTCAATTCATTTCACTCATCATTGTATTTACACATATAAGAATGACATAGTACTTTCTAATTCCATTCCACTTTTGATGACTTTGTAATTTAAAACATTTTAAGTTTAACAAATAGAAAATACTTACCTTTTGGCAAACAAGCCTAGAATACGAATATCCCCTTCTTCACCTCATCCTCAAATCATGGATGTGACATTTAGCACGAATGTCCGTTCAAATCCAATTATATTTAACTGTCCTGTCCAGCCCAGACGGTCGACTTCAAATTATTGAAAGGAAACCCGAATCTGTTGATTGTTGTCCTTGTCCAACGTATTTTCTATAAAAATCAGGTAATTCCTGAAGCTATGAAATGATTCAAGTTTGGAGAATCCGAATTTGTTGTTTGATAGTATGGTCAAACCTGAAACGGGACTGCCGCTATGCTGCTATTAGGTTGGTTCTGGTGGGCTACTATCAAATCAACTACAAGTTATTGTTCAGGCCTCAGTCCATTCAATCTTCGTATTCTACACCAAACAGAACCACTCTCACCCACGAACGTACGGAGCCTGACTGAACCAAGTGAACGAACCAGAGCTAACCAAGAAAATAATAAGCCTCGAGTAAAAAACACATTCCTCGTCAGTCAGGCCTGTGCTCTACACGTTCTATGAACTATGCAGCAGCCTCCCTGTCGGCTTCTTCCGTCTGTTTGTTCGCTAGATTCGAAACATATGGCAAACTAGCCGACCGTTCCTAATTTCTACCGGCCAGCCACTGGAAATCATGTACTTAATAATAACTCGTGGTATTCTGGAAAAACTACATCCGCTCATCTTAATGCATGCTTGAGATACCATATTCATAACCAGTATATAATAGCTTCTTTAGTAATGTGTTGGAATATTGATGATCATATCACTAATTCCACTCACAGCTTGGTTCGTCGAATACTAGATCGGAACTTCGGAAGAACTCTTAAGTAACATACCTAGGCTCGTAAAAAAGTGCTTACAGAAATTAATCACTAATTATTGAATTAAATTAATCAGAGTTTACCTATTAAAATGAATAAATGGAAAAACAGCGTACCTACACAGTAAATGTTCCATTACAATTCGTGTTTCTGACAAGTGTTTCATACAAATTGAGATACCTCTTGACTGTATCAAATCCCAAATCCCTGGCACGTGAAAGTATTTAGCACCTCGCCCTGTGTTCGTTAAAATCGAAAACTAGGGCACAATCGGACTTCTTATCGTGTATGTTTTAACCTATGTAGGTAATCAGAAGATACATAATTTATTGTCCTGTTTAAAAAGTTATTTTGAGAGTTGTTGCAGCTCTAGATACTACTATGTAGTACAACTTCAAAGGATTCTTTGGAACTAAAAATTGTAAGGGGCATTCGGATGTGGACAAGCACCTACTTGGTTCTGTATGTTTTAATAAATATTAGTATGGTGACGTGTTCTTTACCTAAAGAAAGCTAGACCAGTTAAGATTGACGTTATCGTAGAGAATTTTGATCTAGTACTAACATGAAGAGAGACCGGGCACACTTCTGGGTTTAAGTCTATTCCTATAGCAAGAACAGGAAACCAAATCAGTGACTTTCCCCTTTATCACCTCCTCCACCAATTACGAGATCATCCGCCACTTTTAAGTTTTCTCAAGTACATCTCATGTGCCTCAACCTCAACACCTGCTGAAGCCTGGGTAATATAATGAAATGAATCACCGGAAATCAAACATTCCAACTTCCGATTAACAAAGAACCGAAATAAAAAACGATGCGTCTACAATTATTCAAATAAAATTACCATCCATCTACATACATGCATACATTACTTAGGTTTCGGTTAGCTCCGCTATAATTTACTGAAGTTGAATAACTTGGCTGTAGAATCAGAATTAGACGAAAGCAGTAAAGGTTTATGATTTATGGGTGAAGTTTTACGGGATTGCGAATTGCGAAAGGTCACAGCATGCATACCTACATAGTTACACAATAATGTACTGCATGTACATACAATGCAGTTAGCGAATATTGCGAGATCAAAAGTGTAAGTAAAACAATTTATTAAACAATACATCAGCTAATAATGAAAAATCAGCATCCGCATAACACCAGTATAATATAAAAGTTTTTTAGTTCATGTATACATCCTCAGCATCGCACTAAAAATAGCCACGAGAAACTTCAAGAGCATTTCATATTTAACATAATATATAATTCATATATATGTATATATACGCCATTATAATATGTATTTAAAATATATTTCCACATCATTGATCCAAGAAAATAAATATAGATTAAGTTCAACATTCTGTAAGTCACTAAAAGTTACAATACGTTCATCTGGGATGTCAAAAATACACAACATTCCTGTTCGTCATTGTACTATCTTATGATTGTTGCCAAGTCTTTTCGTTACATAGAAGCTTAGGAGATTCACCACGAAGATATAACTAATGACTAGCCAACAATAATCAACATGTAAAACCTTACGCTATCTGTACTTAAAGATTGGGTGATACTCAATAGGGCACCGTTTAGTGCGACAAGCTCGTATTTTTGTGCCATGAATTTAATTCTCCAAGCGAAATTATACAAAACCCAGGCTAGGGCATAAAAGTTATCTTACAAAAAACGTATTATATATTGGTATTGCTACATTCCTCAGCAATAGTAAATATTGAGACCAAATTGAATGGTAATTATGACAATACAGGATTATACAAGAATGTCCCTTTTGAAACAAATACTCAAGGGTCCTTGCAATACAACAACTACAGTTGCCTCATAGCAAACACTGCTCGAATTACTATCACTTTAATTAAGTCCAAAACAAATACTGCCAACATAAGTGAAATAATCTCAGAATCCTAAAACGTAAACGCTAAACGTAAATAGGTATAACAAGTAAAAAATTTGAGTAGTAAGAGACACTTAATAAATGACGAGGTTTGCTTGGAAAAATTGATCCACACCTACTTTTGAATAAGAATGACTACGGGTGTTACACTGAAAAAAATTACGGCTCTAATTAAATCCTTTAAGTTCTAGGACGTGCAGATGATCGTCTCGCGACCCAAACATAATTGTTTTTCCATATACTGCCACTGATGAAAAACATTCAACTCCTGGTGCTTCGTCAAGAGTTCCAACTACTTCCAAGGAGACGTTCAGATCAGGAGTGGCTGGAAGTTGGACCTTTATAAAGGTCAAGCCCCCTCGCGTAAGGTTTACAGCTACAATCAGGTAATCCTGGCTCGCAGTGATGATTATCGGGTTGGACTTCGTATGTTCATTCAACTTACAAGAGGCCAGGATTTCGCCTTCTTCGGCATTGACAATATAAAACTTTCCAATTTGGGTCGTACATATAACAATATGTAGTTGGTCGCTAACGGCATATGAAGTTGGCGTATTGAGAGGAGACGCCAGTTTTTCATCCATTTCTATTCGCCAGGCCTAGAATAAAATAAGTTTTTTGAACATGACATTGTATCATACCAGATAAGATGATAGTTACTGTTTAATATACAATATAGGTAGGTACCTTAGCAAATTCATAACCTGGTTGGTTGAATATACAGGCCTCAAGCTCTCCAGTACTTCGCCCAAATACAATTATATCCACCGTTGCTAACTGAATCCGGATTGCTGGCGTTTGATTCGAATCAATCTTGATATCATTCTCTTCTTTTAGACATGGATGCGTTTGAATTTTTTTAATACTCCCGTAAGTAGCCACAAAAAGTAAGTCATGTTGTAACTTTGAATTCCCGCTTCCGGCGGAGAGCAACAATGGAGTAATACAGCCTATTGTGTTTTTAACGAACATCTCGTCCAGAGCAGACCCATCCTAAGGTTTAATCGTTTATTGAAATCAGCAACTGTATTGTGTAGTGCATGTAATATATTGTATGAATATGGGGATTATTAAAACCTCAAAATCCAGTTTCAACAGCACATTGCTATCCGCTGCGAGAAAGCAAATACTACCATCCACATTGAAGACAGGAGCTGAACGCAGCATGGTTCGGCATTTTCGAATCCATTTAAGACTCCCAGTCATTACATTGAACACATAGAGGTTTTGATCACAGCATGCTGCAAAGATTAACGAACATATGCATAATGCACATGTTACAAAACGAAAAATGAGTCACAGTATCACTTGGCACATTAATTAGATCATTTAAACTCAACGGATGTGTTCTTTACTTTACCAATTGCAATATATCCGTTTCCAGGTTGGACGGCCGGAGAGCATACAATCCTATCCGGCAGCTTCCTGCTCCACAGAACAGCATCCGTAGCATTTTGGGAACTGAGAGTACTTAACTTCAACAAATTGGCTACAATCACCACTCCAGAATTTGAAGCGCTCACGACGAGTGGTCCATCTACAAATTGATACTACAGAATGTAAATTGGCTATGCAGTTAAACTTTCGTGTAGGAAGAGTGTGTAGTTGCAGTAAGTTGGAAGTTGGATTTTACCACTTAACCAAATATTGATCTCCCATTAAAGCTCAACTAGCATCAAATCAAGAAAAGAACCAACCTTTTGATTGAACAACAACCGGTGTAGCATCAACACAACCATACAAATTGAATTTCCAATGACGGCTTGTGGTAATAGGAATATTGAATTCGGAATTTGTGAGCATCGCCGGAAGATGTCCAGCGTTAGAATCAACAGATCCTGTAGAAGTACTATCTCCGCCTTGAAGAATTTCAGCAGTAAGCTCTTCGTTGAGGAGCGGATCAACAGTGGATATCCCAATAGACAAAAACGAAGCCCTGCAGACGTGGTTGAGAATGTATGACACGAACTCCGGATAGACTTTTCGCATTAAAATATTGAGAATCTCTGGAGAAGCCTCCTGCTGCAACGATGTTCCAAAGAGGCTCAACTCTTGAAATATCTCTTCCACGTAATGTAACGCATGAAAGGAGTTACCCCCTGCTTCAAAGAAGTTTCCTTCGGGAGGTGTTTTCGCTCGAGTATGCGTCCGCCATTTCGATTCTAACATGTTTCTCACGTCTCCTTCGTCATACTTACATGGAAAGTATGTTACACATGGAAGGTCTATTTTCTGAACCTCAATTTTCTTCAATACGATTCCCTTTATTTGCTTGACATCGACTTTTCCATTGATCGTCAGAGGAATTTGTGAGACCACCAAAACATGATCCGGGTAACTCCTGTAGTTCAGGTACTTTCTAAGCATCGAGACCAGCTTGGAAGGCGTTGCATTAACATCTTCCTTAAATTGCACTATCAAGTAGATCTTCCCCATGTGTGAAAAAGTTGCTGCTAGGCCCACTAATCCCGTCGCCATTGTTCGCTCTTCCACATCGTTCAAATCTACCAGATGCCCGAAGCGTTTAATGGTTTTGTCATTTCTACCTTTGTACCTCACGTACGTAGGGTTGTGTTCTCGATTGACTTCAACAAGGTCTCCAGTGGAGCGAATGTACTTGTTTTCTTCCAACTTGGGTTCAATTACCGCTCCATCAGACTCTCTCAACACGACACATCGCCGACTTCGCGTAGCTGCAATTAAATTCATTTTGATTAATACATAGGTAAACCCGTGATCTGGAATCAATGGGATCATCAACGACAGTCCACTCAAAAATGAATTTGAATACAAGCACTTACTAGTGGATAAACTGACTTCACCTTCGAAATCCCTCTCGAATTGAAATCCGGAATCGGTAAGGAGAGTAGTGATGTGGGCCGGGTCAGAGTGATCGTCAAGAGAGATTTGCGTCATGCTCGACCAGCAAGATAGCTCTGTGGTTCCGTATAAGTTGAAGATCAACATGGACATCTCCTTTTTTTCAGATATAATTGAGCGGAGATGTTCCTTGTCCACAAAAGGCTCACCACCCAGTGCTAGTACTCTCAAGGGAGAGCCAACTGAAAGCAATGTCTTCAATTCCTTCTTCTCAAATCTCATGAAGAAAGATGGAGTGCATTGAAGAATGCTAATTCCGTATTTCTGAAAGACTTGCGTTAATTTCTGGGGATTTAGCTTGACATGAGGTGGTACATAAACAATCGTTCCACTACAAGCTAATGTCAAAAACAGCTCGACGATACTTGGATCGAAGGAGATTGGAGAAGCACCGAAGATAACGTCTTTACTCGTCAACTCCCATCTCTCTCGCAGATCATGAATATTAGGTACTATGGAGGCATGAGAAACCAGTACAATCTTCCTCAGCGCAGTAGTTCCTGATGTTCGAATGGCATATGCCCATTCGTATGGAACAGCCTGAAAAGTCCGTTTGTGAACGAATGTAAACAATTTGAATTTGATTCTGGCAGCTGGAATCTCGTAATTATTAGAACGTGGAAGTTCTTTGGCTTCAGGATGTAGATCTTCATATTCTGGTTCAGCGATCATGAATTGAATATTCAAACATTTCATGACATGAAAGTGTTCCTTGAATCCTGTCTCCATGTCTAAACAATAGTACCCACAACCAGCTCTGAGAATCCTATGAACAAACAAATCGTTCCCGAATCAACTTCCGTTTTGGAAAAAAACTTACAATCAAGGAAATACGTAAACGGGAATTACCCTATCAGCACTGGGGCAAGAAGATGCTGTTTCATCGCAACAGCAACGAATCCCTTAGTTACTCCTAAACAATGTGTTACAATCCCGCAGATGTATCGAGATGAGTATGTCAGATTCATGTATGAAATGAGACGGCAATTCCCAGTTCCGTCATCGTAAATAACTGCAGGTCGATCTTCATCCTCATTCCCAACGAAAAACTGGTGTAACAACTTCGGATGTTCTTTTCTGAATCTTTCATCCATCGCTTTCATGTCCCTGACCCTGGAATATAGAATATTTACGTATTGATTGGCGAATGTAATTCATCAAACTGCACTTCTACAGTCCTCTAGCGATGTAATGTCAGGGTAGTAAATGTAAATAGGTTAGTACCGTTCAATCCTATCCGTAAGAGAATCTGTGCTGGAGCTCTCATCATCAGAGCCGCAACCGTCGGACTCAGACGAGCTGATGGCGCAGCCACAAGCAAACATACTGAATTCCATCCGCGTAAAGGTAGCAGTAATTGGAATATACTCACTGAAGTAAATATCTTCGCTGAGGTACTTACTTCAAGGATAATCAAAGGCACCCAAATCTGGAAATAAAAAAACAGCATTGCGCATAAAAATAATATCATACACCCCACACTCCTTTCATCGTAGTATGAATAAGTAAAAATTCTAATCAAATTAAATATTAAGTATGTGTCCTGCGAGAATAGAATAATCCAGGCAACAATGCGCACTATTAATTAGGAAAGAGCTAGTTCAACTTCGTTTGGAGTTGAGAAGTTCGCACACGGTGCACAAGTTTCTCGAATTAAAAAAAAAACACAAGCAAAAGTTGTAAAACTCTTAAAGATAAGTAACTTTAAACCGGTGTTGCATTGATTAAATCAATGATATGATCAACCGATTTTTAGTATTTTTTGATGCTTTAGTTTTTTGAGCGGGAAATGACTTTTCATAATACATACATCGAAAAAATCAGCTTTAAAAGCATCATAATTTTTCTGATTTTCGATTTTTTTCAATTTTTTCAGAAACAATAAAAAATATGAATAATTTTCAACATCGTTTGACTCGGGACGTTGCAGCGTTGTACATTATTGCCCATTGCCCCAGCCTCTGTCACAAATTAACAAGCCACGCAAACTGCTTGATATCCAAGCATTAAGATGCCGAGGCCTGCCTAAGGACCCAGTAAATGCAAGGACTATTAGAGCGGCTCAAGAAACACTTGAAAAACATGCCCTTAAACGTCGAAGTCGAACCGAGTCGTTCGAAGTTGCAAATAAACAGTGACAGTGACAGCGATTAATAATATCCAGCTTTTTTTTGGACAAATACAAGTTCCATCAAATTATAGGACATGAGAATTAATAAACTACTGGAAATGGAGTAAAGATTTAAAATTAAATAATCCATTTACATAAAATCGTTACTTTGTATGTCTGGATGTCTGGATGTCTGTATGTATGATCGCTATCTCCTCCGAAGATACTCGGGCGATCTGGACGAACGATAGCTTATGAGCTGC
>JAQFXY010000093.1:0-63788 GCA_034693865.1 Ceratophysella sigillata
TAACAGTATGTTCGCCCGACATGTCCAACGTATAGATAGGCATTTATACAAATCACGGGAGAAAACAAGTGCCCTACGCTAACATGCATTTTCTGGTTTGTGGTTGCCCTGGACGGACGTAGATAACGGCTCGCCCTCTCAAGATAACCAAGGAAAAAAAAATCTCAACTGTCGCGTATTTTTGTAGATACACTACTGTGAAGTGGTTATACTTACCTCAAAAACCGTTTTCTGGAATGTGAGGCCTTTCTTAACACATAAAATGCAATGCATTTGAGACTTTGGCCTCAAGAAATAGGAGTTCAAATCTGTTCCAATTCATGATCATGACTGCACTGTACTAAGGAACGCGTAAAAAGTAGGTATTGAATCTTGAGGCCTCTCAAATGGCTTGGAGACTTTCAAACAAGAAGCCTAATCTTTCTAACAGTATCGTCAGCGTCTGATTGTAAGTCTGATGTCTGGTGAAGTCTGATCAGTCTGATCAGAAAATAACATGCATAAACTTAGTGAGAAACCGTTGTGGTTTTCCACTAAGCTCATACAAGTTATCGTTTATCTTAGTAATGGTTAAATAAAATGAGCTAAAAATTGCCACACGATTAATGACTTGTGTTAGCCATCGCATGGTGGTTTTGATTTTTTGTTTGCATTGTACTTTACAACATGAAATAAATTGTTGAAATGGCGGCGGCGTATCTCGTCCTTAAGTGCAATATGTCTATCGTGGTTAAACAAGAATAGCCATTAGCTTAGAGCTTATAACGTGAAAGTGAGTCATAATTCCTAATTCCGGTTAATTCTGCCTTACAGTTGACATGAGCTCTCCAGTTCCAGATCCAACCCAGCCAGCAATGAGTTCGGATGAGATTCAGAAAGGTCCGGAGGAAGAGGCAGAGGAGGATGAAGACTTGGATGAGGTCCCAGAGCGTGCCCATACATGGGTTTTGCTCGAGTTCTTCTTGTACAGCGTGTCTCTGTTTGTCTTTCCCTTGATCGTCTACTACTCTTGTCTGTCCTTTTGTGCCAAGTACTTGACACCCTTGAAGCCGGATGAGGCTTGGAATCGGGACCTCATCCTCTCCGCCGGAGCGTCCACCTGCACAGTTTGGATTATCCTGGGCGGTTATGCCTACAGAGCCTACTGCGAGTCAGTCCGGGAGGCCAACAAGGCTAAAAAGCGTCGGTAACTCATCATTCCAAACTTCCAACAAGTCACTGCTACCCCTGTAGCTTTACTTACTACAAACATTTCCTCAATCAATGCCTGTCTGAGTCAAAGAAAAAAACATTTGTTTTGTTATGTTAAAAAGGAAAGGACTGAATCTATTTATATCAACATGTATTGTAATCATCTCAAGTAATCTAGGTCAAAGCTGAGCTATACTGATGAACCTAAAGAATTAGTATTTACATTACTTTATTTATAATAAACTTATCTGTGGTATGAACTTTTGTTTCAAGTGTGTCAATAGACTTTTTGACAATCCAATTTTAACTTTTGTTCAAAGGGCTAACAATGCCACGGACGATGGTATGAATACTAAGTATTATTTTGTAAGGATGCATTTCCATTGCGTATTGCTGGTTGCTTATTCTTTAGTTACTAAATTGTTCAATGCTATCTGTTGTGTGCTTGGCCATGGCTGGACCATTATTCCCGAGTCACTGAATTGTTAAACCCTGTTTCAGTACGATTTCTACGGTCATAATTTTAGAACTATGATTGTTCGTCTTGTATTGTATCCGTGTCCAAACTGGGTCATTCATTGCTCTTGCTCAATATTTGGAAATACTGACTAACAGTGAGAACTGAAAACCTGATGCATGATCGATAATAGCTACATACATAGTAGAGTTTGAATGTATGAAATGCGGTTTTTACAGTTTCATCAATTTTGAATCAATGAGTAGTGTTTGTTTATACTTAAATGTAGCTTGTTTAATATTTTCGAGGTTGAGCAAATGTCCACTAAAATTCATCTCTTCTGGTTGGACTGACTGGGACTGGACGTAATGAATTCATCTCTCATACATTTGACATGAAGAAATAGCAGACTTCCTACTGCACAGCCCACGTATAATCCTTTTTTCTGCATTTAGCGTCTACTATTATGTATGTAGGTTGTACACTACACCTGATACTCATACATGCCTCCGATATCATCGTTCTTCCCAGTGATAATTCAACCTCGGTAATTTCCTTGTTCGTCCTTTTACAACATTTACATACGTATGTACATTTAAAACTTATACGAATTATTACATAATAATACTGTATTATTGCATTCCTTTGAACGAGTTCACCTATAACCTAAAATTCAGTAAATACAAAATAGATACACGAGAATTTCATTAAGTGTTTAGTATGGCTGGGTAATACAGTCCATTTCCATGTTCCACATAAAATATATCGACACACCTGCCTTCTCTGTGTTACTTTTACATATATATGTATTATCATTCAATAACAATTAGTGAATGTCTTTCATCGATATCTACATATACATACATTATATTAGAGGACAGGAAGAGGGAAGGAAACAATTGAAGCTGAAGATCGGTCCTACCACCGAATTGTAATTTAGATATTTTTGAGTCGACCACCACGGTACGACAAGGCACGATAGACGCAGACGGCACCTACTTTCGAAGTCAATATGAAGGACTTTTCACTTTATAGTTTTACGCAGGTATACGGTGCATTCAACGCTTAGAGAGTAAGTACGTAAGTAATTACACAAAATTCAATTGTATTGTTTTGTGAGATAGGTACCTATTGCATACTGCATATGCACATTATATGTAGTATTTCATTGGAGCGAGGACGCGTTTTTGAAGGTCATTTTCTAAATTGAAGTCAAAAGTTTAAGAAATTCCATTTATTTGCATTTACTCACGTGGGTTTGGGTTCACACACGTTTCGTTCGGCAACATAACAGTGCTATTATTACCCTAACTCTATTAGCTTGTGCTTGGACTACTGATTTCAAATATTATAACTTCCTAAACCTTTCTACTCGCTGACCAATTTCTAGTTGTTCCAGCCACGCTGCATTGCGTCAAGTCAACAGGTGACAGGTAAACAAATATTAGGTACCGCTTTCGCTTTGAATTGTTTGAATATGTACTAAAGTACTAACACGTTATGTTACAAGTTTAACTGGGAGAGTGAGTATAATTACAACAATTATTCTGTATTAAGGTGCATAATTCATGATAGTTTTGAACTGAACAAGCCATGAATTGGAGTACTTCTAGTTCTAGAAAACTACTTAGATATTAAGTAACGGATTTCCTCGACTTTTGACATATACATATATTATGTTACCTAATATGTTAAGGCATATGTATCATTCAGCTTTCAGTCTCAGCTTTTTACCCAAGTTCTAGATCTGACTAATAGTATTGCTGCTTCTAATGTCTGAAGTCTGAAGATCACCCGGGTTTGAGCTTAGTTCTGAGCTATCTCGACTCTGCGCGTATTATTTACATTTTGATGAATACATGACATGCAATATGCAATTAATATCGGTAATCATTATTAAAGGATTAAAAATCATTAGTCCCACATCTATCTGTCCTCGACACTCGACAGCGACAACTATATTGCCGCCATCTCATCGAGGGACGAGGTGGTCAAGGGTCAGGGGATGGGGGCTGGGGTGGGGGTAGGTTGTGAGACGTGTGACCATACTGGTCTCCTTGTTGTCACATGGTCATCACAATGGTCACAGACGGGATTGGCTGTAGAATGTATGAATACTTCAGCGCCATCTACTAGGTGATAGAAAAGGTGAAGCAGGCATGGGGTACTTTCAGAAAGATGAATGAGCAGAAGAGCGAGCAGGAGCATTAGCAGCAGGAGCACAGCAGAACGAGCGGATACCAAAATACCAAAGCACACACCAGACCAGAATTTCCGGTTTGACTCTTTGTGGAATCGCCATTACTGGGTCGTCCTTCGCGGTGGAGGTTCTGCTACTGCTCGTGTCTCGTGTCCCTCTCCCCTACTTTCGTACTAAAGTTGACCAAGATTTAAGCCATAAAATATTCGGCTGGAGGTATAGCGAGTAAGTCGGGAATAACTTTTGATTTTCAGGTGTCATGCATTTAATAATTCACATATATTTTGAAACTTCAAATCACCGCTGCAAGGGCTCTGCTTCGCAAATAAACTTTCGCAAGTTTGTTATTTTAATTCGTTCAATTTGTCGTGTCGCCGTGCATTCGCCATACACGTCCCCTATTCCTTTGCTTGATATTTACATAAATAGGTCACGGTTACTGTAAAAAAGTAGATCTGCGCCTCAGTTGGAGTACGGTCTACGTCCATCGCTAACGTTTTGAGAGGTATAATCTACTTTTTGATGCTTTTGGGAAGGAATATTGATATTGCGTCTGTGTAAAACGTGTTCTAATTCCAAAATACTTTACTCATCGTCTTCAGTAAAGTAACGTCACGAGTTGGAAAAACTCGTCATTGTCGGTTGTCGCCGTTGTCGGGATCAGAAGGTAAAGCACTGTCCTGCTCCTTCATCTACAAATTGTTGTTCGGACACAACAGGTCACAGAGTCATAAGTGTGTCTTGGTGTACGATATGCTGATTATTGCCTCAACGAGTTATACATACATATATACGGATTATTTGACATGATTGTTTATTGCATGGTTAATACAAATAAACTAGTACTAAATCTAATGGTGTTTGGGATTGGGATTTTGGGATATTGCATTTCTTACTATAAGAAATGAAAGTTTTTTTTTTAGATTACAATTTGAAAATACATAAAGAGGTTTGTCTGTTGTCTCAAAATATTTATCAATAAATCGGTTTTTCCGGTTTTTAAGTTTATGTGTTACTGATATTAAATGAATTGTAATATTTCTTGACACAAGAGATTCACAATACAAAAAAACAACTTAGCAAATCATCGGTCAGCCATTGCAAATTGCAAGTCATAGATCATAGTGCACAGTAATGCTGAAAACGTCACCAATGGTTAAAATAACTCTGAAGGATATTATTTTGAACATTAATTCAAATGAATGGTCTCCATGAGTTAGTGAGTTGTAATATTCTGGGAAGAATCGAGCGGAGAGGGAGCCTCTAACAATTTTGATTCTTTTGATTCACTGGAATTTCATAATTTCGTAGGGCTAAACTACTGCCGTTGTCACTTAATCGCTTCGATCGTCGGTATTTTCATACGCTGTCTAGCATGCTGTAGGAATTTAACAAATAATTTAGCATTAGATGGTTTTAATTTGTGGGATTTGATTTGATTCGATTGCAGGTAGAAAGATAAGGCTAGAGTAGGCATATACCTTCACATTTCACATTGCACACACTTCTTGTACAACATTACATGTCTATACAAAGGGAATCGAGGAAGAGAGAAGAGACGTACTAACGTTACGTAAGGTAAGGAAATGGAATATACACAGGCTACAAGAATTGGAATCTCGGAAAGTTTTGGAAATTGTTAGCAAAATTCCATATTACTATATTCCCTTTTCCAACATTCGTCTCGACCAGATATCCTAATTGTACTAGAAGAGGTCCAAGTTCAGGATTCAGAATTTCGTGATGGGTGTTCGGGTATGTGGTTTTTACAGGAATCATTCACACATAACACACACAACTGTTTCTTATTTGATGTAACGGCGGATTGGAACAGGGCAGTACACAAATGACATATTCTAAGCACAACAGGGACATGTATGTACCTTGTGATTGTGACGCGGGTCAACAGTCATCTTCAATAAATTCACATATGAAAATTTGCTTATACTCTGTGAACTTTCAATGAAAGTATACATACATAGGATTAATGTAGTCTAGCCTTGATCATCTGGTTTCAGCTTCCTCATTGAGTTCCACTTCTGTATTTTTGTTTTGCAGGTCAGCTGAGAGACTTCATCGGGCCTAACTTCGCCCGTAATCATCACAATGACTGAGGTTCCAGCAGAAAAGAACCTAACAATGACTGAGGCTCCAGTAGAAGAGAACCTAACAATGACTGAGGTTTCACCATCATCAGAAGAGAACCTGACAATGGACAACGAGGAGTTGCCCAACGTGCTCAAGTTGAACTCGGTCATCACAGTGAATGTGGACAACCTTAGTCCGGGACTTATCGTGGCCACCTATACTCATCAAAATGGGAATCTGTATCAAGGGGCACTTTTTCAGATCAACCGGGAGTAAGTGAACATATGGCATTATGATTGCTTGAAAATTCTATTTAATCCATCTTCTTTTGATCATTCTTATCTTATTTCTTAAACCCTATTTCATTGAACATATGTGTTCAGTTGAGGTCAAGGCTCTTCCTGGTTATTCATGTTTCTTGACTGCTTCAGGAATCGGAGGTTGTCAGATGTAGATAATATTTTGGTATGAAACAAAGGTTCAAGGTTTCAACATTTTAGATTGTTTTCTTCAGTTTATCTAAAAGTTCAAGAACTACTAGCCTACTATGTCTTCCAATATTTGATGTACCAGCTGAATGAATAATATGATTTTATCAATCTCTTCGAATTCATCATAACGTTCAATTAGTCAATCGATCCGATTTATTTGAAACAATTTGGGAATTTTACGTTAAATGATGGTGTTTTAATTTATTTGTTTAGCTCGGTTGGTTAATTGGTTACAAATATAAAATACTTCGTATTAATTACTAGGTAAATTTTTCTGCCATAGAATATTGCCATAAAATATGGTTGGTTGGTTTGTTTGTATAAAATATTGTCACATGGTTGGCTGGTAGACTTTGATAGGAACACTAGCATATAGCCAGAATTGTTAAATTAATTCATGGATCATTAAACTGACTCCTATTCTTACTTTATTTTACGTATATTTTACGTACTTATACTACGTACTTATGACTTATGACCACCGTTTTTGCTAGCTCTATTTAAAGATAATAAATATTTTATTATTGAATTAAATTCATAAAACAGCCCTTACAGAATTCTACTATACTATATTTAGTATTGGTTTAGGTATTGCCCGGAATTTACTGCTCTATTTATGGAAATATTTAGTACTACCTGATTAATACCTAGCTGGAAGAGTAATCAATTGTGTTTAATTTAAATTTTTTAGACGAGGAATTCCTTGCGGCATTTCTTTCCCCAAGGACTTCTGCACTGGCGCTCCAGCTAACGACTTTGAGCAAGGAAGCGATTTGAATCCAAATCCAATCAACCAGCGTCAAACTTATTTTCAAGATCTTCCCTCAATAGGACCGATTAAAGCTCTGCGTCGAATCCATCGGGCTACAAAACCTCCAGCTCGTTTCAAGAACGGAAAAATTGCCTTCCGACTTCGAAATCGTCCCATACTTTGTTCAAAATGTAAAGCTTATTGTGAAGAAAAGAATCCTAATATTTTAACAGCTGCAAAGGGATCTAGTGCCGAAAAATCTAAAACCAAGTCCAATGGAGCCCCTTCTAGCAAGAGTAAAACGAAGTCAAACAAAGACCAAAGCAGCCCTCCGTCCGACGACCCGCTTCCAGATTCGGAGAGTGATATTCAGGATGATTATACGAGCGTCGGAGCGACTGGAATCATTGATACATATTGGAAAAGACCGACTTTAAAGTCTATATTACAATTGAAGGTCGACGATCGAAGCAGTTGCCTGACTCCAACGAAGCCTGCGATGAATATTGTCAGTAACCCCGGCGGACTGAGAAGTTCTCCTAGGATTTCTGAGGCTGCAAATGAGCTGCGTGCTAGAAAGACGAAGAATCTTAAGCTCTGCATCAACAAGCTTACTACCAAACACAGGCAGCCGAATAGTGAGCTACTGACAATAGACTCCGATGGTTCGATTAGTCCGTCGTTTCCCGTCCCAGAGACGCAAGCGACACCCTTAGCTCAAAAGGCTAGAAGCAAAGCTCCACAACTTCCGTCTCCAACTCCAAAGGAACCGTCTCCTACTAGCGACACAAGTTCTTCAGGTATGGAGCAAGAAGAAACTACTTCTGCTTCCGAAGATACGGAAATTCGCACAAGAAAGCGAAGCAGTGCTGTTCCTGCTAGATTCCGAGATTCAATTTGTGTTTCCAAGAGCGTGTTCAACTTTAAGAAACGAAGACAACTAGATAAAGGCGGAGAAGATTCTTCGGATGGAGCTGGCGGTGGTGGTGGTGCTCAGGTGCCTGCCCTATATTTGTCCCGAGTAGTGTCAACCGAAGAAGAAAACGCTCAACTAAACACAAAGCTCACTGTGGACGTGGGTGACGAGCTTAGTTGCGGAGAATTTTCAATCAGTCCAAAAGCCGCAAGTTCGAAGAGCAGTACAGGCACAACAGGAAACATTCCAGTCAATGACCTCGTCACAGAAGTAGTGCGGCCCGAACCACCCGCTCGGACTCCAACAATCAAAATTTCATTCGGCTCATCTGGAAATGGCGTGGTAGTTCAGATTCCTCCCAAACTTGCGACTGAGGACCCATCCAGTAATGAGACCAAGGCTTCCAAGAAAGCTATGAAACGAGCCAAGAAGGAAGCTAAGCGAAAGCTTTACCTCAAACCGAAAGAAAGTCAAGAGAGTTCCCTGCAAGGCACACCTATTCTTCGAGCTACACCTTCGCCTTTACCTTATCCGTCGCCCGACGAGAATCAGTCTTACTCCCCACTGCCACCCATCCTCGTTCCACACTATCAGAACGAGCCCTCCTTCTTTGTTGGGAATAACGAGGAGTACAAGCCAATGATGCCCGGTGGTGTCCCAAAATTAGTCAAAGCTGTGGGCAGTCCGTCGTCATCTCCACCGCCCAAGAAAAAGAAAAAGGAGAAAAAGAAGAAGAAGGACCGAACTCGGAAGTCGTCCACCTCATCTCGTTCTGGGATCATTGTGCCTCTTGAGTCTGAACAGCAAAGTCCAGGAACTTATGCTCGAAGCGAATTTGTAGCTCCGTTAACCAATTGCAATTCTACGAATGAAGTGCCCAAGCTGAAAATCAAAATCACGTCTGAAAATGGACCTGTGGCTATCTATGACTCGCCCTCCGTAAACCCAGCAAGACTTCTGACAGCAACTCTAGTCTGCAGTCTATCGGATCCTAAGAAAGAGATGGATGCGAGGTTCAACCTGGATGATTCACGGATTGCCAGCTCAACTTCTACGTCTTCCTCCACACCTCAGATTACACTCAACGAACGCACAGGCTGCCTGAGCAGTGAGGAGTACAACGAGGTCTCTGAGCATATCAATATCAAGGATTTGTTCATTTCCTTGGTGAAGAAAAGATTTGAGACCGCTTCTCGAGACACACAGGACGCGAGTGATCCTGGCCTCACGTCTTTTCTTTCTGACACTGACGCGGTCGATGTTGCTGATGAGCCCTTGGTGGATCAAGAGATTGCCTCCCCGTCTGCTCCTTCTGAAGACTACTCCTGGACCAAGCACTCGTACGTGGTCGATGCTCCTGACTCTGTCCCGCTAGCTAAACCGGACAACGGGAGTTCCGAATCCGATAACACTTTTCCGGCTCTGAAGCGCTTGCTCCGTCAAAGGAGCACGGGTGGGACGCATGTCACACCTCCTGAGGAGAATCCAGTCGACGTGAGTGACAATCAAGGTGAGATCAATTCCCCGGAAGGCCCTGGTGATGCTGATGATGCACAGTCAAGCTTAAGCTCAGTGGAAGAGGAGAACGGCAGTGAGGTCAGTAGCGGTGAAAGTAGCGGGGACAGCAAACCAGAATCTAGCAATCTGCCTTTCGAGGTTGAGGAGGCACAGGAAAACGTTGAGTATTTGGACTTTTACCTGGACGAATCTACGAGCCGGACTTTTAAGAAGGGAGATCTAATATGGGGAAAGGTTCATGGATGTCCTCATTGGCCTGGAACCGTAAGGATATAATTTACCGTTTTATTTCATGTTAGCCTTGCTAAGGTTAAAATATGTGTTATGATTTATGACCATAATTCATTGCCACAACAGATCACCTCCATTTTCTACAAAGATGATGCGGAAGACGTGCGTGC
This sequence comes from Ceratophysella sigillata, assembly GCA_034693865.1. Lineage (NCBI taxonomy): Eukaryota > Metazoa > Arthropoda > Collembola > Poduromorpha > Hypogastruridae > Ceratophysella > Ceratophysella sigillata. The sequence continues at coordinate 10,014 of JAQFXY010000093.1, forward strand.
CAACGTGTCGTGGTTCAGGGCCGCAAGAACCTCCGTACTTCCATTTACCAATATTGACGCCTTTGATGAGCAGTTTAATGTAAGTGCATGAGGATTTTTATTTGAACAGCTGTATCCCGAAAAGAATAATCTCGGCTTATTTTTATCTGCATGATACACAAGTCTGATAATAAGCGTTATGTCATATTCACCAGTAATTAATGAAGGATATTTTTCACAATTGATAGTTGCGATACATGCGTAATCGACGTCGGGGATCCTACCAAGGAGCCGTGAAGGACGCTCTGCTGATGAGCTTGAATTCCAGCGGGAAAAGTTAAGCAAATAGAAAAATTGGCTCTACTTTCTAAAATCATCCAAATTCTTAGTATTGTTTTTGTTAAAGAAAACCGTGTTATTTCCTTGTTATTTAGACTAATTTAATAACTGGTTACTATTAAATGTAACGTTGTTGGTGCCTGTTGCCCGTAATTACTAATGCTCTAAGAAGTTTCGTGGAATGATTCCCAATGTTTGTGCGTGTGGATGATTTGAGTTCCATTTTTGTGTTCTGATTTGTCCAAAGAAGATGTATTTTGTTTGTATTCATATTGACTGATTAGTTGTAAACATGGTAAGGTATCTGTGGCTAGTTCCAATGTGACACTTCATTCATGTTCTACATAGCAGTTTCCTAAACTTCCTCATTGGAACAGGAAATGTCGAAGCTGTTTGAGTTTGTGTAACTCTTTTGTCATGATTCTCTTGTTCAATTCTCTGTTCATTTTAGATTAGTCAAATAAACTACAATAGTTGCTTAGTCGTCTTCACTCACTCCAACAATCCAATAATTTAACTGTGCCTAGTTATCTTGTATCTAGTTTTTGTTTGCATGCATTTGGCATGCATATGGTTAGTCCTTGTAGTTTTATTATTTTATATAATAGTATTTACTAATGTATCCCACGGTCGTACTGAACAAGCCACAAAAAATATGAACATGGTTCCTGGATGTAGTACACCTAATTGTCTACCTGGTCATTTAAGTAATAATTCTTTGATGAGACTTATGAGAATATTAATGAAGTGTTTTTCTTCAATGACTGTTCCCTTCCTCACATGAAGGATTAGATTAGTAAAATACTGTTATTCTTTATTAATATTGGGCTGTCAGTTTAAAAATTCCCTTCACTAGGCTATCGTAGTTGTATGGATATATTCTTGTTATTTTTCTGTACTCTTCAAGATTCCAGACATATCCTGTCCTACATTGCTCAGCTTCTTCTTGCAAGAGTCTATTTTTTGAAAAATGAGCTACGTAGAGACATACCAAAAAGTTTAACTGCACAATTCTCTGAAAGCCACACTGTAGAACTGTGTTAATGCCTGGAAGGCATCACCGATTCCTTGTAAATGCACTTGTTTAATGATAGACGTTGACCACAACAACATTTAAGTCTTACTTTGTTCTGTACTCTGCTGTGGGTGCATGAACACCGTTATTTTTGTTCTTGGATAAATCTTCCCTTTCTTCACTGTTTCCCAACACATTCCGAAGTCCGGATGTGAATTTGGTAGTCAGAAAATTTAAGCTGCATATGGGTTTGGGGATTGTTTACAATACGCAAGAGGTTACAATTGAATTCTTAGTTTGGACTGATTTGGTAAAAATAACTACTATGTACAACATGGTAATTATGTACCAGTATTCACTATATTACGGATACACTGTTATTATAAAAAGCCATTAACCTCTTGCATACCACAAAGTGTCTTTAGTTTATCGACTGTAGTTATAATTCCTAAATAAATAGTTACGCCATGTTCAAGTACTGTCATGAAACAATGTTAATTGAACTACTATTTGTGACATACTATAACCAAATAAAATTGATATTGATATTATAAACTATGGTCTGCAAATAAGTACTTCTCAATCAATGCACGGATGTTAGAACAAATGTGTAATTTAAGGAGAGATTAATTCAATTCAGGTTTGTACACATGCATCATCATCGCTATTCAGTGACTACGTTTATTCACATCCGCAATCAATGTCGCGCAGTCTTTTGAAGCGCACGAGAGCTACAGCAACCAAAGTTCGCGATACACGACGGCAGTACGTTTATGCCATGCTCTTGAGTTCGTGAATGATATAAAGTTATTATACATTAGTACCGTGTATATATATACATATGTCTACAGTTCATGAAAAGTGAAAAGTTTCTACATTACTATAAACATTAGTTAATTTGACATATATAGAGTAGTATCAGCCAAGTACATTGAATCTACATCGAATTCGCATAGAGTCAAATATTTTATCTAACTAAAATAACTAAACAGGCGAGTGGAAACAATAAATTTAATGTGAATCATTTAGTCTAGCTTATAGAAGTCCTTCACTTGGTACGTCGAAATACATTAATCCGTTTTACGAATGTTCTCGAATGCTACCATTACACATTTGTGTCTCATACATACCTCAAGTTGGTTAGACTTGAGTATAAAAAGAAGGCGAGGTTTTTGGGTTGATTCTAACTTCACTTCAAGGGTTATAATCTACAGAATGATAGTTCCAGAGAAGTTGCAATACATTACAGTGTGTGGGTATAATAATATTATCGGTGATGATCAAACAACTTCCGAGACTTTGGTTCAATCTGCCGGTGTCGAAGCACAGGATGCAGCGTAGACGGATGGAATTGAGCCCGTTTTCTCTTTGGCCAACTCTCCAGCTCTCTTGGCCTTCTCTTTCAGCTTGCCCGTCGTCTCGACGAAACGGGAGACGGGGACGGGAGTTGGACCGGCGATTTTTAACATTTCCTCAGCTGGGTACAGAATATTCATGATGTAGTTGAACCCTGCAGCAGCCTGTTGACAGTTCTTTCGAAACCGGTCCAGTCCAAATCCCTCAATGGCTCTTCGGAAACCGTATATCTGCGAGTCAATCCAAGCACTTCGTTCAGCCAGCGTATGAGTTTGGTCCTCGGGGCTCGGAATGTAGCGCACCTTTTCAATAATGCTCTGAAAACAAAAAGGAAGGCAACATTCAGTGCTTGCAGTTTCGATCCTCGAAGCAGCGGACGTAGTTGCAAACTAGGGAATGATATCAGGATTTCAGTAATAATATGTAATCTCACCATGACCCGCGTGTAAGCCCCCACATTCCGGGTATAGGTGGTAATGGTCTTTTCCTTGGGATTCACGTAAGACTCCTCAATAATTGACACCACTGTATTCTTTACGAACCGCTCGCCCCATTTCGGAACACGGTTCGTTTTAGTGAGCAGGCGACGTGTGTACAGAGAGTCTCCTCGCATCTCACGGAAGAGCGTGTCTTCGGACAAGACATGAGAACTGCAGAATCAAAAGTTAATACATAGATTACACATTAACTATGTAGTTAGCCTAGCCGGTGCAACGGGATATGGAAGGCAACGTGACGGAATTTTCAAATCTTTCAGTAAGTATTTGAGATTTAATGGGCTGTTATTTTACCTGTGGGGATTTGGGTATCTACTCCAGAAGGCGGTGGCCACCTGTTCCCAGGTGTAGTTAAATATGGAGCTGAGTTCCAAGTGCTTCACCATGCTTCAGTCGTGAGATCGGCTTGTTCTTGGTCAACTTTCAATTTTTGAGCTTTATGCTCGGATCTTCTCAGTTTCCCTTTGCCAGTCACCCGGAACAAACTGGAACCTGATCACTGATACTCATAAAATTTGGACTTCATTAGAGAAAAGCGTGGATATTCTAGAGCTAAGTCGAAGGAATGGGTTCACACTGTTGACTGTATGTATACCACAAAATGCGTAGTCCAAAGTTCAACTACGCTAACTATGAACTATCGACTCACATTATTATTGCTCAATTCAATTGAAAATGAAAGACCTTCTCGATCTCCACTTTACTCTACTTGTGTGCAAATCCATGTACATAATATGATGAATATATATGGTATGCGCGCGCCGTGTTGTGGATGTGTGTGATTCGGCTCGTGAATGTCAAAGAACGGCAGCCAAGTATGCCGTACTTCTAGTAAGTACTCACTCTGAAGAATGTTCTATGTAGTTCTATGTAAATATGTATCTGGGAACACAACATAATTGTCAATATTAATTATACAAAAGTTACAGCATGACTTGAAGGCTAGCAAAGAGTACTAACTCATTCTGCGCGTGGTCAATTGGGACTAAAGTCAATTGGGTCTTGCCTTGTTTAGGTTACTTAACATTGATTGAGGTTAGGATAGAGGTTTGCCAAAAAAATTGGAAGCGATAACTTCTAGCAATATTTAGGCCCTTAGACTCAATTGGCCCTAGGCCTAATCGACCTTGAACCGAATAAATAATACTTCGGAATTAATAATGGTGTGCAGGAAAACTTAGTTCTTAAAATTCTGGTCACGTTAGATTGGGTTTGTCGGAAATAACCTTCGAAAACCTAGCCTATCCTAACTCAAATTATAAGCCGTAAAAGTCCCGAGATCACACACAAAATCAGCTATTAAAATTTGTGATTATTAAATATTATTTTTCTACAATAACTGAATTTGTAAACAGGATTCAGGGTATCGTGTGCCAAAGCATGTCAAACTGTAATTCATTTTGCTTACGGCGATTCTCCGGTAAGAAGACTACACTTCTTTCTTGGTACACTAAATTTATTCCTTTTAAAATTTCGTATTCAGTAGTTTTGTTTATAATCAGTACTCTTGATAGTTGCCTGAAAACTTAGATTTCATTGCTTATTTCGGTATGACCCACTACTCCGCAATTATGAATGAACATTTACTTAGGCTGATTAGGAAAAATATGCTTCTTACGTACAGTATGCATTTATTTCGAGTATAAGGTAATTAAACTAATCCTACTCGAAGTTTCCGATTTCACACAATTAAAATTTGCAATATAGATGCTTATTTTCACCGTGATACACTTTGGAGCTAGTCAGAAGAACTTAAAAATCAAGATTACCCAGACCCAGATACTGAAAAGGCCGATCTCTGAACCACTTTCTAAAGTGCGGAAGCGAACACGAGCCACACACGTCACACCATATGCATATCCAGCAGCAGCATAGCATTAAAACGCACGGATTCGATTATTATTGCGGATTGCGGATGCCAAAAGAAAACTCTTTACAACAGAAACAGCAGAGACATCCTAAACGATATCATCATATCAGAGCAGAGGTCCTTCAGTCAGTCGTCGTGACGTGATACATGATTTGTGAAGTAATGAATGGCTCAGAGCATAGATCGAGCCCAGATAATTTTGTCAATAATGTCTAGAATTCTATCGCTCGACATTGGAGAGCTAATACAGAGGCATATGCAATAAATGCCACATTTTTAGAATCCGACTTCATGACTACACAATATTTGCCAATGTGTCAAATAGGTCTTATTACTTGAAATGAGCACGCACGTTCAACAGCACATGGCTTAGAAACAGACTTCTTTGATTTCCTGGCTATAACTTTGCATAATCGGCTATATGGCATCTGCCAGACTTGACCTCAATAAACTTGAAGTTGTTGGGGTCTCAATCTCAAATCAGAAATACACTAGCTCAAGCAGAGACAAATTGTACTTGTACTTTAGTACTTACACTTACTCTATTCCCACTGATGCTGGTAAATACGGCATAAAATAGTAAAGCGTTTAGATATCTAAGATCAAATGTTTTTTGCATTCAGGAATATTTTGTGTTATATCAACCTAACAAGCGAATCTTCTGGTTGTTTCCTTGGGGACAACTTAGAATTACTAATATGGTCGCCTGGTAAACAAAACGATCTGATCACAGAGTCACAGAGTAGCCAGGCATTCACTTTATATGGAAGTGACTCTCACTTTGATTTAAAGTAGGTAGAATGTTGAGAGAATAAGGTATATCCTCTAAGTACTACTATAAGCTTCGTTGATGTACAGAAGGAAAGAGGTATGAAGAACGTAAGCTGGGATTATGGATTTATATACACAGTTATTACTATTTTACCGCCTACATGGCTTACAGCTTCTAAGAACTGTTCAAACCATGGTAAGTATCAGTAAAGCCCGAATCCTGGATTCGCATCCTATCTAGTACTTTGAACATAACGAAAGTTGAAAGTTATTGATTTTCCTCCGGCTTCAGTAGTTGAAACTGAAGTAGTAGATGAGTTATTTATAGTACTTGGAGGGAACGACAATAAAGAGGGAAAGCTCTTGAGTCAAACAAAACAACCGTCGCCCAGCAGGACTCCCTGGGTTTACCTTTCAGATTTGACTTTGACTGACATAATTATTCGCATGATGCGCAGAATTCGCAGAAGGCTGAAACAGTTGAAGTGAGTCCAAAATCCCAATTGTCATTACTTCTCCATTAGAGATTTACAGCTTGTTGGCTCTGAGAACGCAGATCGGAATCGGAACATACAATGTACAATAGTACTTGTACTCGTTCCGAACAATAATCGTGCTTGGGTTGAAAACGAGACCTTCTTGAGATGTGGATAAGGAAAAGCAGCACAGCAAGGAGCAACGGAACGGAGCTTTGGAGTTGGACATGCGACAGGCAACATGCTCGGCCTAAAAGTGCTTGGCTTATTTATTTGCTCTTTTAGCAAGCAGCAAGTATATGCTGGCAGCTCTGTTCTTCTTAGCACTATTATTAGAGCGAAGAATGCACTGTAATGCCAATCGGCAGCCTCCACCACACATGTATACAAAATGTAAATGCCTCGCCAGTTTCTTGTGACCAACTCTGTATAAAAGGAGATGGAATGAAGATACGGATAATGAATAATTGTACATTGTACTGCGCGGAAAATCAGATTCCAAACTCCAACCATGCATATCTGATTCCACAATATTACTGATTTTAGATTGAGGCAAAACATGTTAGTCCCGCAAGCTTAATTGAACCAGTAACTAATTCAATACGGAATTTAATATTGCTGGTTTTATAGCACTAAGGGAAAAATCGAGTGAGTAACAACGCCGTCCGCCTCTGACAAACGAAGTCTCAGCTGTAGCTGTGCAGAGCACAGAGCTGCTCATAACCCGTTGACCAACAATTTTACAGCATGAGAAGAACTGGTAGGCGAAATTTTACTATTTCCCTACCAATCGAAAGCTGCTATTGCACTTGGGAATGGAAATTGAATGCAAATATGCGGTATGGATTTTCATTTAGTTCTGCAATGTCAATGGCTGTTCAACTTACTGGAAACGGTCGTGTACATTAGACGCTAACATTAAAAAACGTGTTTTTGAAAGATTGGTCTAAATTCCTTGATATGGCACTAGTAAATATGTGTTTTTACACTATTGTATATGAGTATGAAAATGGGTATGCTTTTTATTTACCTATGCCAATTCCAATAGTGTTCGCAATCCTTAACCACCAGGAACTAATAGTTTAAAAGTGGTTTGGTCAGTCCAGGCCGAGTTATAAGTTATAAATGGCAAAACAGAGAGCAAGAACGAAAGCACTTACTTTTTTGCATGAGGCAAAAACCTCATAAACCTATAACTGTGGAGATTGTATTTATAATATAATTCTCCTACCAATATAACCATAACTAAATGCCACTAGAGTATTATCGCTTCGCAGCACGGCGAAGTACAAGGTACAAGGTACAGCATAAGGTTAAAGTGTGCACTAAATAGTGCTTGATGAGGAACGAAAATATACTAACGCATTTGTAAACAGAAAGAAGCACGCCTTCCATACTGATGATACGTAGTCTGTGCGAATCCTGTATCGCACTTACGTAACTTCATCTCTTAGTTTACGTCTGCAATCTGTAATAACAGTAGACGGTTGTGTTCAAGGCGAGGCCTTCTTGTAGAATTCAAATGTATAAACGCATTCTCTGCAATTTCACTTTAAACTCCAATACTGTTTGCACTGATGAGATGAGCATTACTAATGCAAAATATCCTGTAAGTATTAACGGTATTGCTAGAGGACTAAAATACGAAATATTAATGTCTCTACTATTGTCCATGACCATATTCTGAATTATTCATTCGTCGTATGTTCTAACGAGCTTTTGAGTTTTTTTTTACAGTTGAGAATAGCCAATATTTTGAATTGCGCGATAATAAATCCAAACGAAGCTATCATTGCGAATGTTAATTCCAGGGTTTATTTGGTAAAATGATTTACAAATAAATGGTAAATGATTTAAGTAGGTAAACATGAATGCTTCTAGAACATCGAAGAAGAAATTTTTTAAAGTGAAAGTGACAACGAAGTGGAACAAATAAGTGGCTAAATTTTTGCAAAATTTAAACTAATTCTAATTTGTGGTATTTTCAACTGCAGTATGATATGATATGACACTGAATTTAAAGTTATTTGCTATTTAACCCATTTACATTTTAATCAATTGAAATAATTTAAGCCCATAATGCTTCTAATAAAAGCCTATGGGGATTTAAATGTAAACGTAATCCGTTTTGCATTTGAAATAGTACAAGCCAAGGGTTTCTAAACCATGAAATACACTAGTTGCCCTCCATTTTATTAGTTCAAGAAGTAGAGCTGTCCTCAAGCTAGCAGTTTATAGTAATAATCAATTGTGTAAATGTATGGCTGATTCTCCAACTTGAATTTGCTCAAGCAGTTTTTCTGAATCCTATTGTACAACATATCGCCCTTTTCATTGCAAGCACGGCATGCTGGCATTAACTGTGTCTAACAAGCGAGAGAGAAGAGGATTACTATTGCATTCAGACTGAGACAGAGCTTATAGAAGCACTTTGAAATCTTCCTGGAAGCATTTGTTCCTCTCGACATAAGTGCATTATACACAAGTCGCTCTTCCCTCAAAACTTTTGAGGAGCGTCATCGGAATTTGGGAATACACTTTTCCCATCCATTCTAAACTGAAGGCCGCTCTGCTAATGACACTTGGAGAGAGACAATTGGAAATCGAGGAATTTAATCCTGTTACAGAGCCCGAGTCGTGCAGAAGCTCGTCCACCCAAAGAATAATGCCCTGACACGAATGAAATAGATAAATCAAGGACCAGGCCAGAGAGCAACGGTGGAATCCCGACGACCCGGGTTTTTTCCCTCTGCTCCAGCCCAAGATGCTGAGGAAGAACCCAGGCAAAATCCGGGCGTTCCAGAAGAAGCTTCCTGCTCCGCCAGACCTGCCCTGCCCTTCGCTGGGAAGGAGGAAAGGAGACGGGCAGAAGAGAACCACATCCTGAGCCTGAGAGTTGCAAGGCGAAATCGATTGGAAGGAATGGACACGCCCGAGTTCTACACATGTCGGTTTCTTTCCAGGAGTCGGGGTCGGGGAAGGGTTTGAGAGCCAGGCACGGGCTCCACGGCTTTTCAACTCCACCAATTCAACTCGAGTCAATTCGGCTCCGTCGAGTATTCAACTCGCAGGGCTAAAACCCTGTTGCCAAGCAATTCCCAAAGTTTTCTTGGTACACATTAACATGCCCTTTGTTGCTACCGTAAATGCCCAGATCAGCTACATCATTTTCCCGAGTATGCCAATACTTTGCCAATACTGCTAACGCTTCCTCAATGTGTGCTTAAGTCATAATTAACTAAAATAGCTCAATGCCGTATCTACATTTTAAAATGTAATAACATAGGGCATTCTATCTGTATCTATGTGTTGAGAGGCAACAATTATAGGGTAACTACGTGTGATGCAACAACTTAAGGCATCCCAGGTGAGAATCTGATCTTAGCATTACGAGTTTAAAAGACTCTGGTTGAATATAACGACGAAAGTTGAAAGGACGCGAGTTGAAATGTGGGAGTTGAATTGTTGGAGTTGACAGGCCGTGTTTCGGCAGAGAGTAGCTCCCACACAAATTGCGAGAGTAAAGGGTTAAGTCCCAAGAACAACCTGAGCTCGAGCCTTGCCAGTTTCCAGCTCCAGGCCCCCCTCTCCATTAGGCTCGGATTTTAATAGACAGCATGTTCTGGTTCTGGACCTCCGAGAGGCACCAGCACACGGCATAGCACCAGGAATTGGTGGCAATAAAATGGGATTGGCCAAAAGGATATATTTAGAAATTGACGTCGGAAGTTGAAGTTGTGATACACTAAGCAGAGACAGTCGTTGGGGCTGTTGGGCCAGGCGGTTGAGGCAGTGCGAGGGAAGGCAGAGGCAGGATAGGAGATAGAGAATTACTCCGTTCGTTCTTCCCTGAATTGAACCTTCAATAAATAGTCCATTATCCTGCTCCAGAATGAGCGTCGACAATCCCTGTCCTTAACCAGACACACTTCCGCTCCCAGGCACGAGTTTCCCACTTCCAATTTCCAGAAAAACCCAACGCAATTAGTATACGCACATTCCCAGTTTCCTTTATAGAGCAGGCAGCTCATTGGGCACACAAGTGAGTGACAGGCCGGGGAGTTCCAGGTGTTTTGGGTGGATGAGTAATTGTGTTTTCAATAGCCGAACTCGAGTGAAAGGTGGGAAGTGAAAGTCCGGCATGGCTCATTGTTGCTCTTGCTCCACGCGGGTTCTGTTGCTGGGCCTGAGTGCCTGAGTCTGCCTGGCTCCCTGCTGAGCCCTTGAGTCCCCGTCTCTTGAGTCCGGCTCGGATCCGGCTGGGTGTGATGAGTGCGGACTTGAGTCTCAAGATTGACACACCGGCGGAAAGTATAGAAGCTCTTACGAAGGAAGCAGAGGCTCTGAAAACTAAGCTAGAAGAGGAGCGACAGAAACTCAATGATGTTGCACGTAAGTGGGCAGGAAGAGGAAGTAATTCATTATGCAGTGCAGAGGAAAAGGATTCGATAAATACAATCACATTCTACTCTACAGCGGTCATTGCATCCCAACTTCCCAACGCACCTTCTTTCTATTTGTGTACCTACGTACTTTCCAGACTAAATTAATTTCACAAGAAATTGTTCATTTGATAATTAAATGAAGCCTAAATCAGTATACGCTAAAATTCAATCAACACAACTCACAGCCACAACGGACTGCATGCATTGGATTTAAGATCCTGTAAAATTGTATTCGCTTATTATTTGCATACTCAGCTGCTAGGAGCTTATAGACATAGCGATTTGCTTACTGCGTGTTTGTTTAATTGTCCTATCTCATGTTCCTTGTTCCTTATGCACTGCACTCGTAACCAGAGAATTAGCTTAAAAGTTGAATGTTGAATCGTAGTGATTTGATAGGCGTGCAAGGAAAATAGTATCCAAAATTACATAGTTTTCATATCTATTATGATATTGTGCTGTACTTCTACCTCACTTTAATGGTAATGCACGCTTGGCTGTATTTAAAGAAGCAAACAGGAAAGATCAGACTTTCTATAATATTTATCGTATATACCTACAATATGTGTTATTTATATATATTTATATCTGTTTCGTTGTAGTCATAAGATTGGCTTACTTTTACTTATCGAAATAAATTCTGGTGCGCTTATATGTAGTTTTTACGACTTAACTGTTTGTCACTTGTGAAAACATCCGGTGGGGCACATAACAATAGTACAATTTGAATGTTTGTAGATTATTCCACTAGCCGGTAAATATGCAATAATCTTATATTTTAATCTAGCGGTCAACCATTTGCGCATTATAAAAAACACACTTGCAAAACGGTAGTGTAGATCCTAAAACAGTATTGGCCGTCAAATATTTAGAAGCCCGAACTCGACAATGACACTACGTTAATTGAGCTCCAATAAATTTAGTCCGTTCAGGCATTTGGCCTGACTTAACCTGACTAACATATCCTAACATAACCTAACTCAACACACCATAATTAACTCCAGATCAACTTGACGGCGCTCAATTGACTTCGGACAATAAATGACAGCATTCTTTGCTGCTTGCGTCTGTTGCGGCATATAGTTTCTTTCGAGTGCTTGTAACTGTTTCACAGAGGGGTGAGATTTCTTAGACCTAATTCATTCAAATTCTGAGTAGACGTCAAAATATTATGAATGTTCTTTTCGCCTCAAGTGGCATTGATTTGCTTGTAAATCACCCCTGCCGATCATTTTCATGCTTAAGTCACACAGCAGACTTAAGCGACAATGGATTAATTTGAATTTGAATTAATTTAATTCCGGTTTCTATACTCTTGCAGTGTCAACTGTAGCTCAACGACTCGAGAATGTTGGTCAAATGAGTATTAAACCGAGACGGGTGCTCAAAGGTCATCAAGGCAAAGTACTTTCAGTGGATTGGTCTCATGATAAACGGCATTTAGTTTCTTCTTCACAGGTATTTAAATTTGGCATTTAAGCAATCTGCGAGCAAATAAGCATGGCGTTAATTTGTTATTTTGTGTCTCTCCTTAGGATGGAAAGGTAATAATTTGGGATGCATTTACGACAAACAAAGAGCATGCTCTGGCCATGCCCACAACTTGGGTCATGGCTTGCTCCTATGGTCCCTCCGGTTCTGTGATTGCTTGTGGGTAAGTTATTCTCAATTTATCCATGAAATTCATATTTACAAGAATTATTTATAAATTATGTGTATTTTGAAACACTTGTCCATTTCTGATTCAATAGTGGGCTGGATAATAAGGTGACGGTGTACCCTCTCTCATTAGAAGATGACTCGACGGCGTCACAGCGGAAGAAACTCGTCGGAACCCATACTTCGTATACAGCCTGCTGCACATTCCTTCCTAATTCAGATTATCAGGTAATGCGATATTCTCAACGCCAAACTGCAGACAACCGGTGGACAAACTTAATGTTCTAACATGTAAACTGCAGAAACATCCTTCTGCAAAATGTATTCTGACTGTGCTAAATGCTTTGCAGATCTTGAGCGGTAGCGGTGATAGTACGTGTGCGTTATGGGACGTAGAATCGGGTTCGAGATTACAAAGCTTCCATGGGCACAGTAGTGACGTGATGTCTCTCGACCTAGCCCCTCAAGAAAACGGAAACACATTTGTTTCAGCTGTAAGTCTTCTACAGCGCTGCTCAGAGAGAGTTGTCTGGGAACTTATACGCGTATTACGATGTAAAGTGTTGAGTCTCGATTGCCACTTGCCACATTTCACTCAAAATTAAGCTATTAAGATGCATGAATATAAATATTGAACGTTCAGTTTCGCTGACGTAACCTTATTAATATAAGTCTCTGGTCAACTCGGTTTGAGCATTTCTCTCTTTCTACTCTGTACTTTCCGCAAGACATTCTTCTAAGCTCGTATATGATTCTTATTTGCATAGGGGTGTGATAAAAAGGCGTTAATATGGGATATGCGAACGGGTCAGTGCGTTCAAACCTTTGATGGTCATGAAAGTGACATAAATACGGTCAAATTTCATCCGAGCGGGGATGCGATTGCCACGGGATCCGATGATGCGACGGTGAGTTGGAAAATACGTTGCTCACTTTACTTGTGATTATTGAGTGTTCTATAGTTTAGCTTTGGCTAATCCACAGTGTCGGTTGTACGACTTGCGAGCGGATCGAGAAATAGCCGAGTATGCCAAGGAGTCTATAATTTTCGGAGTCAACTCCGTCGATTTCTCTCACAGCGGCCGACTTCTGTTGGCGGGGTACAGTGACTACACTGTGAATGTCTGGGACAGTCTCAAGTGTCACCGTATATCAATACTCTACGGGCACGACAACAGGGTCTCCTCTCTCAAAGTTTCACCTGATGGAACTGCGTTCTGTACTGCCAGTTGGGACTCTACACTTCGTGTAAGTCAACTGCTTTCACCCAACTTTCACTTTTCTTCTCCACCGAAAAATCGGTTCCATGTCAATTGAGCACCATGATATCTCTGTTTTTGGCGCTTAACCTAACCTAGCCAACAGCACTTGGCATAACCTAGCAAAATTAACCTAACCTAATCTAACCAACACAACTAAACCCTAGCTAACTTAATTTAGTACAATATAACCACACTTAACTCTGAGATGTTCAATCGATGGCGATCAATTCTATAGGTATTTCTTTGGCGTTTCAGGTTTGGGCGTAAGCTGGTCTTGAAGTCTCGATGCAAAGAAAACGGAAGAAGGAAGTACTCATTTGTAACGACTTCGCAATCCCAAGGGAACATTTTTGTAAATTACTGAGCGCTACTGTACGCTACAATGTTAAATTTAAATTGTATTAAACATTTTACTTATTAGGATTAAGAACAATATTGTATACATAGTGTGAAGTACTGTCTCAGACGCATAATTATGACGAAAGGAAAGGAGAACGTCGTACCAGAACGCACTTACACAGACTTGCCTAGTGCAGTACAAACCAATTTGAAAAATACTGACCCAGTTGGCCATACGCTCCATATTCTTGTCTGTCTTGGTGCAATCTACATAATGTAGTGCCCAGGAAAAGTGCAGATGCGGCACGGAGTCAAATCAAGGTACGATAGTTGTACTAACTAATATTAGCAAGAGAAACAATTGATAATAATATTTATAAGCTAGACTCCAGCTCTGCGTGCTACGGAAACCACTGATGACTCCGTGCCGCCTTACGACGAGACCTGAACAGCTTTCTAATGTGATTTTGTAGGCTCGACTAATACAACTTAGTAGTGTACCAATTCCATTTCAGTTCAATAGCCCGAGTAGGTATTTCAGTTTAGACTATTAACCTAATGCCAGCTTGACGCTTACTTTTAGGAATTACCAGTGATTCCAAATTAGATTATGTCCGGATTAAACACGATTATGGTAGACAACCTACATAATATTAGGTCTATACATTGATAAAACAGCACGGATATGTCGCTTGCGGTCACTTGCCGTTTAAGGCTTGTTTATAATTCCAGCTAGGTTAGGTTAGGAATCCTGAAACGTCTTTGGAAATTGGAAACAAAACCTAACCTGAGCTGAGTTTATTAAAGTCCGCGATACTTGTGATCAGCAACGACATCATCAATACACCGATAAAACACAGAAATGAACCACCTGAACCGAATACTAATAGTTGAATACTTACGTATATGGAAATTATGTAATTGCTGACCGGTGGTAATAGAGTCAATTCAGCAGTTTTCTCAATACCTTAATTTCAAAGCCTACATTACAATAGGTGGCACAAAAATACATAGGTACTTACTTGACATCCACACATTCGGTCTTATTACACCCAGATTACGTTCAGATTCAGCTTGTTTTCCGCAGTGACTTTTGATTTTGTTTGATAATCATTCGTATGCCTACGCTGATTGCTGATAGTTACTTCGCTTCGCATTATCAGGAGCTAAACTTGGAGCTTGACTGGAATATCACTGGAAAGTATGCCCAGTGAATTCAACATGACCTCTAAAAGTATTCGGGAGCACCATGTAATTCTTGAAATTTTCAGTGCTCCGAATCCCGAATTATTTCTACATCCGTTGACAATTGACTCTATTTAATATTAATTTTATTATTTACTTCTATAAATACAATACATAGTTGAGCTTAGCATCATTACGCGTAACTTCAACGGATCTCATGTTTGTATCATGAGACGGGCTGATGTTTCCAGAGTCTCAGGCGTCTGGAAACTTTACTGTAATCCTTATAAAACGCAAAAGTAAAACTGTGAGTGTCCCTTATTCCTTGTCATCGGTTGTTATTGGTCTGAGGCTTGTTGCCTCTTAGAAATGTACTAGGGTGCGGGTTATTTTCATACATCATAGTTTCATATGCCAATAATCTTAAGATGTGAATGTTTAATATGTTCTGAGAGTGTCTGAGTTTTCAAAGTGTCAACCTTCTTGAAAATCTTAACAATGCAATGCTTAATATCAAGATCTGTTTCTTTATTTAACTTATACCAGCATGACCTTACCTAGTCTACTGATTTACATATGCACCCATCTATTTATGAATTACGAAAGATGTTTTATTAGAATTATGGGCTAGAGAGCAATAAAATAAGGTAGTTAGTCACGACTAACAATGTTTACAAATAAATTACGAAGGACGTATCCGTAATTGTATCTTGCACCCACTTGTGTTTACGAGTTGAAAGTGATGATTATACATAGAGAGGCTGTACTTTAATTTAAACTGCATGTTAATACACAAAATAAACGGACAATGGATTGACGTATTTCTCTATAGATTCAACATGGGAACATCTCCAACCTTTCACTTACCGTAGTTAACTACACCAGTTTAGAATCGCCCTGTCACTTTCGAATGACTACAGCTTCTGGTCTATTCTGTTATGGATGTATTGTGTTGATTAGCAATAGAATCATAAAAAAATACACCCATCTTATATCTAAAGTCTAAACCTGATCTGGAGCAACTGACGAACGTAGGCAATTGATGAAGCCAAGTGAGCGTAAATAATGTTTCTGAAAGGAGCAAGAGTACATAAAACAAAATACGAATGTTATTTAGTGAGAGATGAGTATCGAAACACTTTTACAATGGAACAATACAATGTATTTTATGCAATAAATTTCACGACGTCCAACCACACAGACATTTCAAAGTAAAAAACAACCTTCTTTCTACGAACTGAAATTAAGTATTAATGACATGAGCTGAGAACAGTGTAAATTAAAAGTGGTATATTTCAAATAGCTCGGCCCGGGTAGATGGATGAAAGAAACTCAGAAATATTAATCAAACTAGTTCAAGTGCTAGTTAGCCGCATCACAGGCATCAATCCAGTCATTGTAGACATCCACCGCCTCCGAAAGATAATTAGTCTGACTCTGGAAGCATTCCATACATACTCGGCAGGTGATCCGCCCAGTGTTCCGCGTTTTGTCGCTGTTGGGGTAAAACAAAAGACTTGCTAAGCTCATGCCCAGGGTCAATTTTCAATGAGCGAAATGCTTGGTAAATTGAAGTCACTTACATCTTGACTTCACAACTCTTTTCGTGATTACAAAATGGACAATTGAATTGAGTTTCCAGAGGCTCAATGGCTTTGGACTTTGGTGGAGGCTTCCTCTTACTCTTCTTCTTCCCCATATCAAAAAGCTAGATTAGGTCACAGTTTCTGTACTCTGTAATATATACAACGTAAAGAGAACATGTTAGTGACCAGTGCTGCCTTGCGTATACCGTGGAAATACTACCGAAGAACATAAAAGTACAACATCTCACACAGATCGGCCTAAGGTCGGGCAACTGTGAGAATTAGGACTCGAAGAAAGATATGTACGCAGTCGAAGGTTATCCTTATCCAAGACCCAATCCCAATTCATAGCACTCCCGATTCCGTAAGGTACAGCATAGCAAATACACACACACACCTACAACTAATGAGCTCAGAGTTTCACATTGAAAAACTCGAACTTTTGCCATTTGGCATAATGACCATCATACGTGCTTTATTACTAAGAAGTTGTACTTACGGTCAACATATACCCTCAATCTACCAGGAAATTTTCAAATGAATATGCAACAATTAATTAGGTGGTTAGGTAAGACATACGACCTAAGGTAGGTGCAACAGCCAACAGCAGCCGCGTGCCTTAGTACATAAAGTATACGATCTAGATCCAGGAGCAGGAGAAGGTCACCTGTCACAGGTCCACTGGCTAATTTTATGACCAAACATACCACCCACATACCACATACATGCCACGTCACAGGGCTGACGTCCCTCAGCTGAAGCTGAGTACTCAACTCAAATCTCACAATGATAATATTCTGCCAGAGTTACCCTGTCCATTAAGATACTCGTAATCAAATCAAACAACATGCAATAAACAATAATGCAGTATAGTTTAACCAATCAACCCTGACCCTACCTATGACCTATGACCTATGACCTGGTCTTGGTCAACCATGCTGCTGAGGTAAGTACCATATTCTTAGGTTGGTTTGAATTTGTGATATTTGATATTACATGTCCCACCTACTACATACTACGTGTTGATCGTATCCTAGAGTTGTTTTTACCTGTTCGTGTTCCTGGTCTGTGCACTGACTGTCAGGTAGGCCGAATGACCTGTCTGGCACACCCAAGAAGTTGAAACAGTGTGGCTAGCTCAGAGAAGATGTTCCCTCGTCCAGAACAGATTGGAGACAAAAGACAAAACGGCACTCGTCCTATTTATCGACACCTTCCAATTTTTCTATCAACTTCAACTTCTCCGTCTTTGCTCTTGGGCAAAAGCTTATGGAAGTGTGCAATGAGTCTTCGGTCATCCAATCTACCAAAAACTCAAAAATTGGAGCCATTTTACCTCAACTCAATGCATAATCACACATGAGGCACGCTGAGACACACCTTATGAATACCAACTCTTGATTTTGTGGAGATTAGCTCCGCAATGTTCGTAGATCATTCATAATTATTGAAGTTACATAAAGTCTCAAGACTCAAGTCGAGGCCTCACGCAACGAATACAATGTATCTACTACTTAGTGCATCTTAACTTGAGGGCTGAGACGTGAAACTGGAGTTTTGAGTTTTTAGACTTGGCAATTCTACAAGGACAGGTTGTGCCACCCGGCCTCAATTGGATCGTAGGCATTTTGTTTTCTAATTAACAGGCAATCATAAAAATCAAAAAAATGAAACTACCAGTCTATGTATGATGAACATTAGACCCATCATGTTAGTCTTTGAGCTTATCGGATTCAAAAATTAATAAATTAGAATGTTTATAATTAATTAAAAACCATTTGGGTTTCTCAATACACCTTGATCAAGATAATTATTTCATGAATGTTGATATTAAGCTGAAACTTTGTACACATGTCGGTAATTTGTATTCCCGTAGCGTGATGGACGATGGACCGCGTTTTTATTTTCTGGAAATTGATCACCGGCAATTATTTGTAAGTGTGATTTTAATGGAGGCCTGAGGCAGGCGGACTTCAACATATTCTACATAGCCCATCGCTGTTTTATACACATACAGTCTAGAAACTTAAAATACAAGTTTCTCCGAGGCCTCGTGCAACTACTATTTACTATTTTTGAGGCCTCGGACTCTGGGTCTCGAGCTCGAGTAATAGTTTTAACCTGCATTATTAGTTATGAACTTTAACTGTTTAGCTCTCAAATGCAATTGAAAAAAGAATGTCTCAATTAATAAATAAAAATATTGAATTTTGCCCTTAATTGTGATACGTTTGAAATTATTTTGTAATGTGCACAGATGCTTAGAGTAATGGTAGTTTATTACAAATAACTAATTCGTTGGTGAAACTTAGTAACCTAACTAATTAACCTTAAGAAAACGAGCAGTATTGGAATTTGTATTAATAACGCCCTAATTTCATTTTATTTGAGTGTTGAGTTAGGAGGTTTCCAAAATGACCGAAATACACAATTGTTCATATGCTTTCTGAGTGCCCCTCAAAAAAGGATTTTAAACTGAAAAAAATGCCATTTCATTTCTGGTTCATTGCTAAAAGTTGCAAGCAGCAGTTGGAATATAGTCAGAGTCAGAAATTCCATGATGCATGTTACTTAACTAAGAATTTGATAACAATTTAGAAGAACTGAATTTAAACATTTTCCAAAACGTGGACAAATTCATTCCTGGCAACCTTACTCGAACTACGTTTCAGCATTCTTAGAGAAGCGTGTTGGCAGCATAAAGGAAGTTTGATCCGATGGCCTGGGTTAAACACTCGACCTAGAGTCAGTGACAGTATGTAACTGGAAATCTTGCATTACAGAGAGCAAAAACCTTAATTAACTCTTGATCTAAGATTGTGCTACTCACAGAGGTGACAGTGAAATCCAGCACCGACAAAGGACCCTATGAAACACTAAGGTTAACATAACCCAAGGATCACAAATCCACTGCAAAACTGAGCATTTGGCCTCAGTAATCGGCTTGCCATGGCTCTAGGTCAAGTGGCTAACCCTGGACTGCTCTCAAACTTCTTCAAGGTGTAGCATATGCATCTGCAGGTCGCGTGTCTAAACCAATACAGATCTCTTATATGCATCCTGTCTCTTAAATTCTGTCTTAAGGCATTTTTTGAGAAATGAGAAGAAAAAGACAGGAGCGTAAAGGAAAGTACTGTAGCTGTCATGAAGAGAGAAATCCAGTAATGGTTTGTTTTAGTGGAGGATGTTCTTTCTCCGCAACACGGCGGTTGTGCTGTGTGCCTATTTTAGATGTGCAGAAAGGAGCTGAGCTCTTTTGGTGCCTGTCTGGCTGGAAGGTTAGGAGATTGGGTGGGTATTAAAATGGAGAGGAAGACAGCAGAGACAAGAGAGCATAATGAAGGGAAGTGAAGTTGAGTGACTTTCTTCTGAAGTGTTTCTCAGTTGGCATGCATATTAGATGCAGTTGGAGCAGAAGGACAGGTGTTGGTAATGGCTAATGGCTAGACGCCCAAACCATCAAACCGCCGCCTCTCAACCAAAATTCTAATCTAATCCAATCAAGTCCTCAGTTCTTCCAGGGACTTCCCTTCCCGACTTCTGCTCAATCCAAAAAGTTCATCCGCTAGGGATCTCCATATTGGGTACATTCCCTTGACAAGAAATATTTATGTATGATCATATGATCTAAAGCAAAATTACCACAGTTTAGGCAAGGCTAGGCCGAATAGTGGCTCATGGCTTTTACATTTCAATCATCCATTTGTGTGGGAACAAAATTGGAATCGAAGGCCCTAAAGCCGCCCGTTTATAGTATTCATTACGTATTTAATACCTTGAATTTACATTTGTAGAAAATATTTTGTCAAAAATGCATAATTAATTGAAATTGCAATATCTGAAAGTGGCATGAGATGGAGACTAGTAGAAGTAAATACGCTTGAGCTCATTGTACCATCTAAACATTCCATATAACGATAGATGCACGAGGTTTATACGATGTTATGACGGGAAGCTGCAGAGGTTGTTTACATTTATGCATGATCAGCAGGGCCGTACTTGAGACAAGCCTAATTACAGTACCCCAGCCAGTCAGAGTTCAACAGCAGAAGGCATTTGGTAACACGAGGGCTCCTTTGTGAGGGCACACATCCCGCTTCGGTCCAAACTACTTAGAATACAATTGAATCGAGTGAAGGAATTGGAATTATGCATGTGGAAGAAAGGAGACAGTCTGGATTTCAATCCGTCCAAAGACATTGGAATAAAAGAGCGGATCTAAATTCTTTACAGATGAATGTTCGAGACAGAGTAAGATGACATAAAGGCCAAAAGGGAAGAAATGTGGTAAAGAAAATTATTTTTTCCTCCTTACTTCCTTTTTTAGATCAAAAGGGGCTTATGGCATTAATATATTTGTTTCCGTGCCCTTCTCAGATTACTGTTCATGCCAGAAATAGGAAATAATGTCAGCTGTTGAAGTAAGGAGCAGATCCAAAGCGAGAAACGCCCATAAAAAATTTGGTCAACACTCAATAAAAACTTTTTAAAAACTTTTTTAAATTATATATTATATATTAATAAATATATTATAAATTATATATCAATAAAAACATAATAAAAAAATTTAAAAAAACAAAACAAAAAATTATCTACACTTTTCGAACCTAACATAAATAATTAGAACTAGAGTAATTTCAACAAAAAGCTTTTCGGAAATCCTATAACCTAACTAAAGCCAATTCAAAGAAACCTGTTTTTTAATGGGTGCTCACTGTGGGTGTTCTTCAACCACGACAAATAATAAGATCCACATCATACAACAGCATTTATGGCAGATTTATTAAAAATTATACTATCTTATCTATATTATCTTCGGCCGTCTCTCCCGCCTGGTTTACGCAAACCCGTTATGGAAAGTCCGGATTATTTACTTGAAGCTGGGCAAAACTCACTTGGCTTGGAATTTGTTAATACTTGTGTTTTCACAGCACTATTTATTTATTTATTTACCATACGTCAAATTTTTACAAATTAATGGGAATTACATCAATATTCTTTGCAGTGCATAGGTCGCTCTTAGATCTGACAATAGTAAAACAAATATTAATATATGAAACTCACACCTTTTTCCAAAACGTAAGCATACAGAAAGATGGTAGAGTAAATGCATGAAGATAGGTTGTCCTGACCTGAGCTGCCGTCGCCAGGTTTCCTTTGAGAATTCCGAGTCTCTTCTTACTTTCCTTTCACTTGGTATGCACCCAACAAGAGAGCTTGAAGGAAAGAGTAATTTATGCAAATAATATGGCTGGAGCTCCAAACGTCTTACTTCCAAACTTGGAACAAACATTTCCTGACACAGTTTTCTCTTTTCTTCAGACGTTTTTTTATTATTTATTTATTCTATTGACTAGACACTTTGAAAGAGAGCATGCAAAACCCAAATGGAACGGAAAAGCCTGTGTAATTAGTTCGACATAAATACACGGAGAGGATATTTAACTTAAGCCTAAATCCAGTTCCTTGTACAAGGAGCACAGGGCTTACGCACATTTACTTTTCTCTAAGCATGGAGAAAGTCCTAGGGACTTAGCTCCCAGTTACTACGCTACACAGAATCTCACTAGTATAGGTAACGTGTGGGTGTGGATGTGTGCATACGCCGACTTGCAACGCAAGGAGGCTCAGTTTCTGGCAAAAACTTAAAGTTCCATCAGATGATGTGGGTTTGTAAGGTTTAGCAATAGACTCGCATATTGTTAGCAATCAATGTAACAAATAGGAATAACAGTATATTTGTAAATAGATAAATTATAACAATAGTAAAAATTGACTTGCTCAAGTAGAATAGAGGTCCATGTGCTTAGTTAAATATTAAAATGAACAAAGTGGATATAAATATTAATTAGCGCATATCTTTGTACTCAAACGAAAACCTGTTCTTGACTGACTTGATCATTGTGCTAAGGAGTTACGCTTACAAGCTAGGAGCTAGGGGTAATCTAGCCTACGCCACATGTACATTTACATTACATCCTATACTACCAGGTATAGTTGCCATGTCGTCCATGTTCCAACTAAAGAGTACATGAGTATTCATTGAAAATCTCACTGGAAGGATTCCAGATTTAGCTTAATCTACTTGTCAAGCCAGAGGACACTTTGACATCTTTAGCACCATCAAATAGAGTAACACATACAGAGAGTAGTACACAACAGTCACTATGAATACAAATAGACGATTTAGTAGCAGAGTAATAGCAGCCATTTCCATGGACTGAGATCTAGCTCCTTAACAAACAATAAAGCTCTCTTTTCCCCTTTCTTCGCACCCTACTTTATCAAATTATGGACGCACGGTTTCCACTCAGGAACTACGGAGACAGTATTTAGATATATTTACATTCTTAGACCAACCAACCAACGTTGGAGAGGTTCGGGGTGAGATGCACGTTTCTCTCCTAAGCTCAAGCGAGTCTGTCGGGTGTCAGGGCTGAAGCGGCTAAATGTTGAATGAAAGTTCTGCAAGATTCTTAAGTGCCCCGTCTGCACGTCTGCACTACAAATTGTTTTGCATTGCATAGCCCGCGTGTAACAAACTATCTCGGCAGTACTTCAGCTTATTACAAAACTGGGTTGACAGAAGCTAGACAGCGTCAACTGTTAGACATTCCGGAGAAAGTATGTAAGCCTCAGGTATTGAAGGTCGGATTTACAAGATCACTATTGTTTTAATCGTTTTATTTCTGTCGACTGTGGTACTTTCGGGTTTGGGTTCTATGTAGTACATAGTTATGCTGTAGCCCAATTGTTTTAGCATATTTGCTTTTCATCTACCGGCTATTGCTTTAGCCCAATTGCTTTAGCGTAATTTCGTTTAGCGGTTTTTACTTCTAGCTGATATTGTTTTAGCGGCTATTATATCGACCCGTATTGAATTGTATATCGGAATCCCAACCGGAGGTAACTCATATATTTACATGCCGCAGAAGTATCACTAATTTCATTAAATGGTAGAACGGGTGATTAAGACGAGAATACATTTTGGCTGACAAGGGGGCTTACAAACTTTCTCCATAAAGCCTTACAGTTTACGACGTCTATCTTACTACATCCAACAAATCCACAATCCCTCACCCCGACCAGGATATTTCGAGCACAGTACAAACCATTCACTTTTGACTTTCACCTACATCTCGAATTTTTCAAGTAAAGTAGTTTACATTAGCTAATAGCACATCTAATTCCATATCACATCCTTCACATCATCATTGCCAGCACCATAAAATTATGTCTAATAGTTTGTACAACTAGATTAATTGACAGTTTAGGATATCTACACCTGACTCTACAAACACGATTGAATAATACATTATGAGGACAACGAAACCTGAGATCTCTCCGGTTAGCAGTTTCCAAGAGGAAAGAGGCTCAGAAATTAATAGACTACCATGCGCTACTATTGCAGTAGGCGCAGGAAACTGAGGAAAATGATTTGAACACTCAGTGCTTTGCAATGGGGAAAGCGTTTTGATTTTTCCCAGATATTCTAGTATATAGTTACATTTACACAGTCAAGCCTTAAACTACGCCCTCTCCCTCCACCCAAACCCAATTCTCCCGTCTTCCGTATAGAAAGTTTCCAAATTTTAAAACTCTGTCATTTTCAAAAAAGTTTAGCGGAATGTAACTTTGGACTAGAATAACATTTACGTTTGTCTATCTCTTTACAAGTATTTGTACTCTACGCTCTATGCGGACTCACTTCCTCAGAAGCGAGTCCACCGATGACTATCTCTACTACAATTAGAATGGCATGCAGAACTAGGCCTAGTTTCACTATACGGCCTCCTGCCACACAGCAGCTCGGCCAAACTCCTTTGCTTCTAAGGCTCAAATCAGATCAGACCATTGAGTTAATATATGATCTGATCTATAAACTTCAGATCAGAAATCCCGGTTACCAGGATTCCCACTTATCAGGCAATAGTTACATCCTTTAAAACATACGTCGACAAATCAAGGTTTTAAAATCTGTCTAACCAGGAATCTGCAGTGGGAACTATTTGATTCTTACTGCAATGCTTTATACGATGCTGATTCGCAGTTTTCGAATCAGATTAGATATTTAATAATAATCCAGGTTGAAATCTGATCGTATTTATCCGCGATCTGGTCTGGATTTGTTCATATTTCTGATCTGAAATCTGGAAAAGTGCATGTTATCAAATCAATGTATCTGAATAGATATTCAGATATCAGATATGTAAATGTGTTTCAGATGAGAGATGTCTAAAGCCATTTGTAACGTATCTGTATATGATCGAATAGGAGTCAGATACTAGTGGAATGTATCTGAATCTGATCTGAACTAATTAGATCAGATATTTCAAAAATCTGATCTGATATGATTGGAGCCTTATGTACATTTTGACTCTGTTAGTTGTGGAGAGAAAGCGAGGCTGAATATTTACATGGAGAATGACTAGAAGATTTCCAGGTAGTGGTTGAGGTTGTGTCTCAGGTACTCTGAGTCGGTGGACCTTCGTCTAGCGTGAGTCGGAGACGTGATCATGGGCCTGATCATGTTCGCCCTCACTGTCGTCCCCGAGAGAGGAGAGGAAAATGGGAACCACTTGGGGCTGCGGCTTCTTCTCGTGCTGACAGATGCAGCGACAGATGATCTTCTTGAAAGCGAACCGGAAGTCCTTGGAGAATAGGGCGTAGATGCAGGGGTTGAGGGCTGAGTTGCAGTAGCCGAGCCAGAAGAGGACTGAGAAGACTAGCGGCGGAATGCACTTCTCGCAGAAGGCCCTCCAGACGTACATGATGAAGAACGGGAGCCAGCACACAATGAACCCACCAACAATTATCCCTGCACAACACAACACACGTAAGAATTACCAATAGAACTCAGGCCTGAGATGCTGAGCAGATACTTGTATCTTGCTATATGTATCTTGTACATTGTATCTTAACGCTTAATTTTTGTGTTAAAATACCAGCATCTTCAAGATGCATTTTCACGTATCTCGCCTAGCCCCGCTGAAAAGCCGAATATATCCGAATATGGATGCCATAGGTGGGATTCGAGTCATTTTGATTTAATTATTAGACCTAATGTATTTAAAATTGTAGGTAACGTATCCGGTTCTGGATGTTAGATTTCACAAAAAGGATCCGGAACCGTGTTGAGGCGAATTGAGGTTGCAAAACGAGCTAATTGATGGTAATTCAGATTGAAACAATAGAGGAGTCACGGTAAGCGACGCAGAAAACTTTATTCTGGAATCTGGCACGGAAATTTTTTGAGTTAAACCAACTCGAAAGTTTTTAGCTGCAGTATGAAGGTAACCAGTTTTCTGCAGACAGCTTATATTTGACAAACACACCGTGGGGTGTGTTTGTCAAATAGTTTAGCGCTAGCGTATCGTAAGAAATGAATAGTTAATGCATCGATAAGCACAGTCCTGGGAGACTGTATTAAAATAAAAGGACGGTCAAATACTTCCCCGTAAAAAGCCTCCACCAGAAGTTGCTTGGTTACCCTTGTACCTCAAATTATAAATAGGGAGCTTGCATTCTGTTAGACATAATATTGTCATTTGATTGAGTTTCTAATGGTAAAACTAGGTTAGACTATACCAAAGTATTTTAATCGGGCAAACTTTTTCACAGCTACTTTTTTCGTAGAACTAAAGTTGTGTAAAAGAAATAAGGATCTAGAATAGGACTTAATTAGGGCTGAGAGTGGATGATAAGATATAAGATCATAAGATAAATCCTAGCGTTATGATTCCCAAGGTCCATTGTATCCAGCAACTCGAGTTTTGGTAGAGCAGACGGGTATTATTCCGTTCTGCTGTCGAGAGTCGAGAGTAAACGGCGGAGAAAGGGTTTTTCGGGCGAATTCTTGCCTCGGACTCTTGCCTAGCACTTTGTCAGTTAGGGCGTAAAGTGGTAAGAGAAATGAAGTTCTATTAGTTGAATGGGAGGGAGACGAGGACTTGGGAAGAAGGGAATGCCAGGGAGAATACAGATTGGAAGTGTGGATTCGAGGTTAAACGGGAGCTTTCCCTGTAAGTCATCCCATACATTTGTTTGCTCTTTTCCCAGACATAAAATAACATTTCATATCTACCCCCGGAACATTCCAATGGAGGTCTGAGCTGGGGAAATGCGTGTAGCCAGGAGCCACGAGAGCTATGTACTACATAAACATCAATGTTCTCTTTTTCCTCAACGATCTTTACTGATTTTCCTCACGTACCAAGTGTTTTGGCTGCCTTGGTTTCCATACGGAACCGCTTCACTTGAGCCTTGATGTTCCGTCTGCCCATTCTCGAGATGAGTTTGGGCTTGGGGTCCTCGGCCGAGCCGGGACTCAGGGCCTCGTACTTGACGCCGCAGAGGGTTGGGGAGGGCGAGGGCGTGGAGGACTCAGAGTCCGTGCCATGCATCAGCCGCCGGCCTTCCGGTACTGGAAGGTTGAGCTTGTCCAGCTGGCGGCAGGGCGGAGAGCCGGTCAGGGATCCGCCGGGGGAGCTGGCCAGGACGGGTCGTCGAGAGGTCGGTGAGTAGTTGGCATTGAAAGAGGTGTTCCGCGGCTTGTAGGACGTCGCACGTTTGCTCACTGAAAAAACAATTCATAGTCCAACAATTCAGTCACCACAATTCATAGCTGCGATAATTAAAATGCACCCAATTCATAGCTGCGACAATTCATATTTGGGAAAGCCCATAGTAGGCGACACTGGGAACACATATTCTTCACGCAATTCGTGGTTCCCATAACCGTTACTGCGGTAGTTTGTAGTGCTAAAAGTCACGCGACAGCTCATCGCTGTGCCTTTTGCTTATTCATAATCGTGACAATTGTCAAGTGTACCCAACGCATTTAGCACAGTTACTTTTTCCTCATATCAGTATTAGGTTTGATTATGTTGGTTAGGTTTTAGGTTATGATAAGTAAAATGTCAAAACGAATTAGAATTTTCAATTGACGTAGAACAGGTTCATTTGTTTAGCCATGTCTTGAGTTAATCATAAACCTCGGTGTAGCCACTTAGCATGAATCCTGCCAGTCTGAATTGTCGGGTTACCTCGAGCAGAGGAAGGAAAGGCCGGAGTGAAAGCGGAGAAAGAAAGAAGGTTACACGCAACAAACCGGAGACGATGCGGTGTCTGTGGGATTCCGTGCTCGGAATACGGTGGCCGTAAAGCATCCGGTTCCGCATCTCTGGCCTTGCTTCCTTGCACTCGGCCGTCCTTCCAGAGTTCCCGACTCTCAATTAGTCCCTTAGCCTCCCTAACTCACTCTCACTTTATAACTTCATTCACCTAATCGTCAATCGTATCCAAACTTTACTCGTCTCAATTACTTTCTCCCAGATCAGGCCTCTCTTCTACTCTGCACTCCGGAAATGCACGCCCGGCCTTTGAGCACTTCAGCCTTATACTCGCACTCTGGAATCTCGAGCCGCAGAAAGAGGCCAGAAGAATCTCGGAACATTTGTTATGGCAACCTAGTCCGCTTTATTGGGTTAGTGGAGAGAAAAGACTTGAGAGCAATCAGAGGGTGTAGTGTTTTATATTAAATTATGATTCCCATGACGGAGCTCAATCCTGGCCTTGTCAACCTGGTTTTACCCTTATAGGCAACCTGATGACTCGGCAGTATTACTTACAATCGACTACTCCATTTGCAGGCTGCAGGTGAAAGCAGGCTACTTTTTTAAGACAGAGATTTGTGTGAATCAGAGTCTCAGTTTCCGTTACACATGGCCTTATGTATGTTGTATGCGGCACGCACGATATTCTAGTAATATCCACGATATTTGCTCTAGCGAAGGTATTAGTGGTAGTCCGAAGCGGAGTACAATTGTTGCCCGAATCCGAATATTAGGATTTGAGACTACTGTGGGCAAAATTTCTGGCTGTGATTTTTAATCGTATGCAAAGTTCATCATTCATTGACTTTACAGAGCGGTCAAAATTTAAACCCGCTTTCACTACCAAGCGAAAATTCAAGGTGGCAGGTACAAAAACCGTGAGTCAGCAAAAATAATTGTATTTTACCGTTGCTCAATTTTGCCCCCGATTCAAAATTAATATAATGGATCGCGATGTAAAATTAAACCTACAATTTGCGCTCGTCATGAGTTAGCGCAAATCTCAACATGGAGTACTCGTTCCTAGCCTTAGCTATTTACAGAGTTTAACATTTTCCGACCTTATAACCTGAGCAATCTGACTGCTAGTCGAAATATTGGTTCATTAGCTTAGACTATTTTACAATTCAGGTGGAATATTGAGTATTTACCCTACGCTTCGTTGTGCAAATAAATATGTAGTAGGCCTCATATTATTCTTCAACAATAGTGATATTCGACCAACTCCTGTTAACATGTGTACTGGAGTCCCAAATAGTTGTGAATCTTGCACCCCAGGGTACGGACCACATATCTCGTGCACTGGAACTCTAGTGCGGAAGCATAGCATGTTCGTTCGTGCTCCGCAGAACTTTCTTTTATTTTTGAGCCTGAGTCAGAGATTGGTGACAGTTGGGATTTTGAGAAAGTGATTTTCTTCCAGATCTCTGACAGTTGCGTCAGAATAATTTATGAGTATTTGCAGAGCCTTCTAAATCAGGAATTTCTCTCCGTCCTCCACAAATGGTCCTCTGAGCCCGATTTCCCCAGCGCCCAGCACCCACAAAAACACAAATTCCCACTCCCAAGCTCTGCCCCTGGCTTGACTAATTGACTTACCACGTGGCGGCGGCGTGAGATGGACCTTGATTCGCTCATGAGATCGGCTCCGGGGCATTCGGGAGGATGCGGGTGAGGAGTTGAGGAGTCGGCCGTTGGGCGAGATGGGATTGGGGGACGTGGGTCGGTGGTTGTTGTGATGGTGGTTCTGAACTGAGCGACCACGATGGATTCTCAGTGTCAGTCTCTGTTCCTCGAATCTCGTACCAAGGAGCCGGGAGCCCTTCGTAGTACGGAAGCCTTGGTTAATTGCCCGTGTCGTCTCCACAGCTGCCCGGTAGATTCTGAACAATTTGACACAATATTTCAAAATCTATTCCTAATTCGTAATCAATTACAAATCCGACGCGGGAGGAAATCCATCGATTCCAAGCAATATATCGATTACCATATTTACGGTGAAAATTTTACAACCTCGACACCAAAAACCGCGACACAATCAAAAATTGTTTAATTTCCAGATTTACGTATGTTAGTACTTCCGAGCAGGACATGCATTGAATAATTTCACGAATGTTTCTGCCTCCAAATAAGTTACATTTCAAGCTACTTCAGGTTTGGAAGGTGTTGCAGTATTTGTGCTTTGGTTCTCGCGGTTTTCACCTCGAACCAGATTTCCGCCTGCTACGTTAAACCCTGCTAGGGCCGGTTGTCATATTAAAGAATATATTGTTTACCTCCAGTAGAAGAACAGCATCACGAACATGGGAAGGAAGAACGATCCAATGGCGGAGTAGACCACGTAGCCCTGGAAAATACAACAATTGGGTTTTATATAATGCTTATGCTTGGGCAGAGACGTTCAAACTGAGTTAGTCGAACAATTAAGGAGAAAACTGCGAACTACACTTGTATAATCTCTGTAATTACAATTACGAGTTCATTGGCAAGTGACGAGATTAATACGGCAAGTGTTATGCTTCTGATTGGTCAGCCTATATAATTGCAACAAACCTTTTGGTTTCGGTTTATTTGGTTCTATAATTTCAACTATTGAACTGTTTAAGACAACTCTAACTCTGTATGGTTCATGGTTCCCCAAAAGTGGAATTCTCAATATTTGAAGCAGTACCATGACTGCTTCATGTTAGAACGCACTGTAACATAAGTTTCACACGTTATTCAAATTCAAATATCTGCTGGCCTGTTTGTGTCAACATTCAACAACCTGACCCAAGCAATGGAGCCATCTGATTATTGCAAAACGATGAGATTTGGTCACAAATTTATTCATTCGGAAATATCTGGTTGCGTTTGGTGACAGGTGGGACGTTGTTTACATTCTCTGTCTGAGCTGAAGCTGGGATATGCGAATGCGAAACCGTCACAGACCTCAACTAGCCTTTCCAGGCGGAAAGGAGCCACCACACGAAACGGGTATTATTTACTTTCAGTTCCAATCAGCCAACATTGCATGATATTCAAAGTTTTGAGTCGGGTACGAATCTGGAATTGGCAGTTTGGTGAAAATACATAATCGCATATCCGTAATCATTAGGCAGTCCGAACTTAATGTTAATGAAGGAAATTAGAAAGCCTAATAAAATCGTCGGTAAGTTGAGTTTATAATTTCTAATGTGATCGCGTTATAGCTGGAAAATAGCCGAGATCCTCTGAAAATCCATTATGATTTCCGGGACAGAATGGTTGACAAACAAAGCGGTTGGAAGAGACAGACGGAAGTAATATGTTCCATCCCGAGTTTTGATGTGAGAAAGATGTCAATTTGGGAAAAGTAGACACTCTCCGTTTTATGGCCTGGAACATTATCCAACTAATGAGAGGACGGAGAAAGTGTTAGACACGGGCCGCAGCAGCAGTTGGACCAATCCTGCCAGATTGGAGAGAAAGTCTTTTCCACGCCGCCTAATACCCGCCTAATGGTGACCCCAGCCAATTATTTGAGGGTTAGCTTAAGAAGGCACAAAACTTTTCTCGGCTCCTACTTTAATCCGAGGAGACGACGGGGCGGTGATGGATCACATTGGGAGTCGGACCTGCTTTCAGAACCGGACCTGAGCCCAATGGGCGAACCCATGCGGCAGAATGATGAATTACCTTGTCATTGGTGAGTTCGCAGGTGAGAGAGCACTCCTCCACTTGGTACTTCTGGCCTGACGCTGTGTCCTCCGTAATCAGCTCAGACATGCCCTCGCCTGAAACCACCGTCGAGTTGGCCACCAGTTGGCGGAAAAAAGTTCGTTTCCGATCATTCCAACCCACGAGCGGAGGGAAGCAGATGACGAAGCTCAGGATCCAGACCGCGGCAATCAGGAGTTTGGCTTTGCGGGAGGACATGATGCTTGGGTAGGTGACTGGCCGGGTTACGGCAACATATCGGTCCATCGAAATGGCGCAGAGGTTCAGAATACTCGCTGTGGACACAGAAAAGGAAATTAAGGTCTCGCAAACGACTGTAGATTAGCGGGATACTTTGAGATGAGCATGTCCAGCTGCCCTTCACAAGTTTCCAGATATGGGACAGACCATTATTATCTAAATATGGCTCTTAGGCTGCGCTATGGTTCCATTTGGCTGAATCGACAGGGAAGACTGTATTTTGTATGTAGCAGGTAAATAGTTTTCATTTTTGGAGAAGTTACAAATTATTCAACGGAAATTCAAATTACAATTAATTAATCAAGGAATCATTATTTGAAGTTTGGAGTACGTTTTAGAAGCTTATTACGATCAATTGCTATGAATAATTTTAAAGCTTCGTTCCTTAAATATACAAAAAATTGTCATTCATACACGATACAAATCAGTATGTGACTGTAATGTGTAACCAGGTTGCGTGTATTTAAGTAAGGCTAGGTTAGGTTTGCCGGGTCGTTGAGTTGAATTTCCAATGGTAAAGTGAGGTCAGATTTGACGTAAGCATTCTCTCGAAGAGAGCTTTTTTATAAAACGAATCCACACTTGTTTCTCTAGCCTCAAAACTAAATACCTTTTTCGTTCATAGCTGCCACGGATCGGTTTCCTTATGTCTTTGGAATTTTAAAATTCTTATCCTACACGAAGCAGCGTAGGTATTGGTGTAAATGTATTGAAAAGCCATGTACCGTCGAAGCCCACGTCTTGAAGAAATAATAAATGGGTATTTTGAGTGGAACAACACTGAGAAATAGTAGAGGGCCATTTAGGAGCGTTTGGCTGAGGTGGCTAGGAGGAAGGTGTGCGTGGAGAAAGGTGTACACGGGCCTTAGGAGAGGAAGCATTAGGGTAATGAGACCAGAAGGCGTCTCCAATTTATTCTTGCGGAGGCGAGACAAAGTGAAGGAATCAGAATCAATTGTGTAAATGGTTCTAAAAACAATAAATAGGAGCTCAGGTTTTATTTTATTTCCTTCTTTTCTCCACTTCAATAAACGGGAGAGGCTCGGCTTCGTGACAAGACTTCCGCTCTCCGTCTCCACTCCAGCCCAAAGTGAAAGCGTCTGGAGAGAATATTATGGGCCCTGTATTCTGAACACGATTTGAAATATGGCTACCTTGGCATGTCCCACACTCCCACCCCGCCCCCAGTCCAAATGCATCCTCTTATTTCACTCCGGCTTTCCCACTCCAACGACAACGTTGCATGGACAAATAACCCATGGAAGCAATTTCCAACCAAAAAACCACCAGTGAAAGGGTTTTTTTTCATATGCTTTCCGAATTAGTTTTAAAAATTAAAACAATTAGGAAAGCTTAGCATAACGTTACTATTAGAAATTCAATAACAATGACATGATATCTTACGGTGCATTTAGTGAACTATGCCGTTTTGGTCGATTGGTAGTAAGGGAAAATTTCAAGAAACGTTTTCGAGGGTACTACTACTCAGAAAACTTTAGCCTAACACATAACTGAACGTAGCCTGGCCACGATTTACAGTTTGAGCTTTACGGGTAACCTGGGAAACTTTCGAGTAAAATTTTTGACGGGGACCATTTTTCGCGATTCCTATTTTGAGTGTGTAAATTTGGACTCACCCGTACACATCCAGACATCGACAGCCAACCACATGGAACACCAGAGCTCTCCAAAGATCCAGATCTCAAAGATTTCCCAGGTGGCGGAGAAGGGGAGCACGGCGAGGCCGACCATGAGGTCTGCCACGGCGAGAGAGACGATGAAGAGGTTGGTCACGGTCCGGAGCTTGGTGCTGATGAAGACGGCGACTATGACGAGGCAGTTTCCCAGAATGACCACGACGTTGATGATGGCGAGGACGAGGAGGGACGTGAGGACTTTGGCATCTTTCCAGTTGACCAGGTCCAGAATCTCGTCACAGGACACGTTCGAGTACTGAACGTCCCCGTCAACGTGCAAGTGACTCTTCATCCTGGCCCCTGCTCAGGCTCACACGCTCTCTCACAATTTACATCCCTCGTCCGCTCCTCGGCTGCTCAGCTACATGCTTCTTCCTCTCGGTGGCCAAATCAGGCGAGCATTTCATCTCTGAAACGACAAGAGAATACGGGTGGTTAGAAAAGCGGTATCTGAGGTGTTTTTCCTTTACTATCGAACCGAATATTCCATATTCCTATCAATGCTTCTTTCCTCAAGTTGTAATATCAGTTAAGAGGAGTTTCGCCATTAAGAACGTCCACGCACAGTTGCCATTTTTACTAGCAAGTCACAAATCAGTGCAAAGCACAGAACCTACGGTAGAGTCCTGCTGGGTCAATCGACCTAATTTCATACCAACACACAATTTTATATGCAGAATTATTCATTTGCTGGTAGTAGGTGGTCAGTGGCTACGACTAATGCAATGTTACAACGTAGGTATCAAGTCAAATCTTGCCTTTTTTTCAAATCTATATTCCGATGGACCAATCAGAAGCCAAAGCTTTACAAGTTCAGAACCAATTAAACGCCGAATAAAAGCTTAAAACAGCGTGACAGATAGATAATAGATACAAACATCACAGCATATAATTAAGCTCGTTATATTCTAAGCTTGCCCAGTAAGGGAGAAACGAGCAAGGAAAGTCTTCGATAGTTTCAACAACCTCAGAAAAAAGTTGCAGCTGATCAACTGGTTAAATAAATTAAAAAAAGCAAGGTACTTTACAGATTTCATGATATCCAGCACAAGTTTGGAATTTGGAACACGTTAATATACGGTTCTGTGTTCAGTTGTATTTATATTTGGTAAACTTGAATGCTAATCTCATTTTCGCGTTATTTGTATTTATTGAACCCTGAATTCAAGTTATTAGATTGTATCAATATTTCCATGATATTACAGATTGTTAATCACATCGTGAATGCAAGAATAATCACATATACTTGTTTCGGAAGATAATAGTGTTGAATCATATGTAATGACCATGGAATCCTGTTCATACCAAGCGTCACATGCGTATTCTTTTGGGATAACTATGCAAAATACAATGGTGCTCACAGCGAACCCGTCAGATCATTGCCTCATTTCCTTGGAATTTTGGCTAATCCGAGGAGATGCTCCAATAGGGCAAAGATCTGACACGTTCGCTATGAGAACCAGTGCATATTGTGCAGGGAGCTTCATGAGAGCTCATTAGGCTCCTATTATAATTTACAGGGTAAATACTTCTATGCTGCCTGTTGATGAATGAAACTGAAACCTAGCATTCCGAAAATATAATGTAATTAGATATACTCCATCCTACTGTTTGTTTTTATATTCAAACTGTTTGAGCTGGAACATTCTCGTGCGTTAATTAGGTTTCATTCATAATTATTAAAATCAACATTTTGAAGTGAATTTTGCAATGTTGCAAGTTGAAAGTTTCAGTTGTAGACGAAGATGTGTCTTAGCAGAGCATTGGCTCCTACAAATGCCAAATATTAATCTTCAACCCCAAAACGTTATTTTGGTCGTAACATCTCACAATCAGCCTCATCTAAAATATTGGGAGAAACTGGTATACGGAAACATCTTTCAAGTTGTATTTTGAACCCGTAAATACTGAATTTAAAATAACCCATCAGAATGAAAATTTCGGATATATAGAAAGGTAACGCCCGCACATATGCATACATAAAGCTGGTTATAGATAAATATATTGACGTGTGAGTCTGGGGTTATTAGGCTGTGCTTGACTCCAATTATTATGGTTACTTACATTTACTTTTACTATTTGAATAAGTCACTTTCATTGCTACGTTGTTAAGGTGACACTCGGTCCACTCTCTCTTGTTACAAAGTTGCTGTCAAAGTCAAATCGTTAAATTGGTTTTGATGGCAGATGTCACCCGAACGGCCTGAAGACCTCAGATTAACCAATCAAAGGACGAAGAAAAAGCATCAGACATAGAGACAGTACAAATAAACAAAGAAAAACAGAAGGAACGATACATAGGTACACCAAAAAATCATGAAGTTTGTTATACCGGAGATATATCCACTAAAAAAATCAAACGTTAGGTGTAAAAGC
This sequence comes from Ceratophysella sigillata, assembly GCA_034693865.1. Taxonomy (NCBI): domain Eukaryota; kingdom Metazoa; phylum Arthropoda; class Collembola; order Poduromorpha; family Hypogastruridae; genus Ceratophysella; species Ceratophysella sigillata. Next base: position 45,919 of record JAQFXY010000093.1, read on the forward strand.
ACACAAAATTAATTAATTAAGAAAAACTAAAAATTACACAGTTAAATATAAAAATGTTCTATTAGTTTTTGTATTTTCCAATTTGTGATTTATTGTTTTACAATTTTTATAGATTTTTTTTAGTGATTTTTTGTTTTTGATATTTTTCTTCCAACTTTTGTTTTCGTAAGCCTTTGTTACCACTAATTGGCATTTTCTAACAAAAGTGTCAAAGTATGCACAAAATATGCTCCAATATGAAATTTTATTCAGATATATACCAAACCTCGAAAATAGGTATACTAAAATATACAACCAAAGAACATCCGATCAGGGGTGATCTGATCAGTAAATACAAAGTTTCGGTTTGCTAGTTTGAAACTAAAAAATATACAAATGAAAATATGCAAAACCGGGTGGTTAAGAACTATTGGAAACCTCGTGTCACTGTTAATGAAAACCATCTATTATTTCCCCTAGTCCGATGTTGGGGTTTCCCAGCATGATTATGCTTGTCTTAGTTAGACTTGGCATTTCCAACCGAATTGAGCACAATTTCGGTCTGATTCGTTCACTTCCTTCCAAGAAAGGATTGAGGTGAAGCGGTGGTGTGGTTGACTATAGTCACACTTAACCAACGTCATGGTGAATTCATTGTGGCTTGGTTTGATTCTGATTCAAGAACTTCTCAAGCATAATAATCCGTTTGCTCAAAACTGGGAAGTTTAGACCGATGTCAACCTAAGAACGGGTATCTCTCTGGTGGAAAATACAGGGTCCGCTCTTTAAGACATTATGCAAACTAATTTACTGCATATGTATGTAATAAGTATAAATCTTTTATTTTGACATATTACCGCTATGTAACTATTTCAAGCTTTCCATATATTCATTTTATATTGTTGCATAATTTGAAAACTGTATCCGTGCCTCACTTGATACTTAAATAATAACATTCTAGCACTTTATTTAATATGAAGAAAGATCTTGGCGCTTGTTTAAGAATTTGTGGCAAAAGGACTGGAAGACAGTGCAATCACATAAGGCAGACGATATCGGTTCAATAAACCCTTGCTGTTTTATACCCCGATTTCGTTTACCTAACCTTGGGAAACATGCCTAATTCTAGATTATGGTGAACAGCAAAATTACGCATTTAGCGGTCACAAAACAACTAAAAATATGTCAAAATAATTGGGAATTTACAAATTCCTATTCTGCACATTTTCAACCAGATTCTAGAATATCTCAACGACTAGCCCAATCTAAGTTCTAAAACTAGTATTGTAAAATGAGAAAAGTGCCCAGCTGTTGGTTCTATTATCAGTCAGTAGTGTCCAAAAGCCACGTCACGTATTTATCTACGTGCAGGAAGCCCCAACAACAAACATTGAAGGAAGCCGTGTTTGCTAAACACTGAAGTTGAGAATTGAAAAGCTCTTTAGAAGCCTTGCTTGTTGCTTGTGTTTCTCTATGTAGAATGCTACACAGACTTAGGAACTTATTAAACTCTTTATTCAGCTTTATTTGTCTTCCGCTCTCACTCTTGACTGACTTTTCTATTCTTCTAAAAGCCAGGCAGAGTAGAGAATTGTAACCAGTTAACCTGACTGCCTTGACTCCTGGCTCTAGGAAGCCCGACAGGAGGAAATGAGGAAGGTGCCGTCTCCAAGGGTGCTCCGCTCAACCCTGACGCCGTGTTTTGTTAAGTATTTCTCAATAAGACCCTTTGAGACTCAGTCATCCATGAGGTGTTAACAGTATCAAAACTTGAAATTTAATTAACATTCCAATCTCTCCACCCTCCAGCCAGCCAGCACCTACACCGGATTGGGAGGAAACTAATAATAGACCCCATAACTTTCAGACACTTTTCCCAACTTTCTAATCTCCATAATATGCAGGGATTGAGTCGGGTGAGCAGCCTTGCACAGCATACGCAACTATTGGGCTAGATTGTGGCCACAAGCAATAAAATGTCCCCTCTGACCCACTTTCCTCCATTCGGGAACGACTAAATATTTATTGTTCCGAAGAGCATATGCAAAACTTGAGGCATTATTATTGAAATTAATGTCTCTGAGAGCACACAGTTTAGCAAAGTCAGTGATAGATAAAATTGACTAAAGTAACTCAACTATTTACGTCCATTCAGCATCCAAACAATTTATCGTACTTGATTCCTAAATTAATAATTGAGGACTAGCGACCCAACAATCAGTCCAAGCAACTGAACCTCGAACAGGATAGTAAATTTCTGAATTTCATGCGCACCCACCTGCGTACACTACAGAATTATTAAACCCGTAATTTTACTTATAGATTAGAAACATGATTCCATTCAATATTACTTCATGCTTCAGTTGCTAGAAGACACACCTTGTGACCTTGGGTTATTTACCAAACTTCAAAACTGGAGACAAATACATACCTAGAGAGTAAGAGAGATAGAGCTGAACGGAAGAAAAACAAGAATTGACGGATTTTGCATGTCAACCCAACGTCGTTTGGCTACTGATGTACGCCCACGCCCACCAGCAAATTCGTCAGGCCAGGGCACGTAGGACATGGGCAAGTGTCATTCGCTTAGACAATAAGTACATGGATATCCCTTGAGAATGAATGCAGTACTTTACTGGAGTTCGTGACAGTAAGCCTGTTAAGTTAATGCCACATGTGGAATTCTGGTGGAAGCCTGAATAAAGGACTGTATATATTTAACAACATCATACATCAATTAATCCATTAGCCATCTCCTAAACTCGATATGACTAAATTATCCATGGAAGGAAACGCGATATATGGCCCAGATCTTATCTCGTACGAGGAGACAGCGAGATATAGAATTCCTAATAAACGTTCCACACTAATTACTCCCAGCTGAGAAAACAATAGAAGAATGCTGACCTTTTGAATAGCCACCATAGTCTGAATAATTACAAACCCGCTCCCGGGTATAGTGGCAGTGGCTATAAGGCCGGTCTTGCCGAATTAGTGTAATTACAGTCTTCTTGACTCGGCTTCATTTGTTGGAAATCGGAGACCTTTGCTGCATTTCACCGTCTATCTCCCTTCTGCTTGGGTTCGAATCAAAAATTAAAATCAATATTATAATGGCAAGTAGTTCTTGGTCTCCGTGTAGCAGTAATGGGATGCCAGAACAAAAGGAAAAATTCTTAGCTCTCCCTCACCCAAAAGCTCCAACTATTGGGATTCAGAAAATAGGCAACGAAAACTTGCCCATGTCCACCCTTTGCTTTCCATTTCTTTCCCTATAGATTACCCTCAGACCCTCCCAGACCTTTCTGCCAGATCGATATACAGAGCTGCCAACAGGCAGTTTCCCACATATTCCTGATACAGAGAGGCGTGTGGTGAACCGTATTTGCCATATTCACAGTATCCTTCCAATTCTGCAGCTTATCAGAGAAATGCGGCAGGTGCTAGTCGCAAGAGTTTTCCATAAAAGTCATGGTTGGTCAAATGGGAGTGAAGTAGTCGATAATAGGCTCCTCTTAGTTAGTGTAAGGTGAGTCAATGGACCGGAAGGAAGATAATCGACGGAGAAAAAAGGAAAGTGGAAGTTAAGGTAGCTCAAGTACGGCATGAGACGTCATAATATTATGATATGCTCAGCTCAGAAGTCAAGTCTCCCAGGCCCTGCATCTAATCTAGTAGAAGGGTAAACGGGAAGAATTGGCCTATAAATCTCCGTGTACTCCAACAGGTCAGGAATGCATGAGTGGCTGGGATCCCTGGATAAACAAGCACAGTAGCGTATGCACGAGTATGCACAGGAACAAATAAAATTAGACTTGAAACTACAGACATTAACCGTACCGAAATTTGCATGACCTGAATTCGTTCGAAATGTCGTATTTGTCAGAACAAAACAGCAAAACATTCCCAAATAGCTCTTGAAGCCGAAGTAGTAAATACAGTTTACTAGCCCGAACATATTTTTGGAATCCAATTTGTTGAGTATACAAAAAGACATTGTGAAAGTGAGGAATGCAATACGGGAGCTCTTTGTCCCACAATTAATTAGTGCCAATTACCTAGACAGCCCAAGCCTAATCTCGGCGGAATTACGCGCTCCATGTTCTTGAGTCGAAGTCTAACCAAGTCTAGAGCTTCCGCTTCAATGTAATTATCACGACTAATTCCCTTAGCAAGTTCTCTAATTGATTCATTACCCTACTGCTAATTAAGAAGGAATATTCAGTTTACACGACTTGAGGCAGTGGAACCGGAGTGAAACCCTATTTCATGCAAACTTCTTGGTTCTGTGCAGTTTGCTCTCGAGAAGAAATAGACCCACTCAAGTAATTATATTGCTCCAAAAATTCTGTTTTCCTCTAGTAAACGCAGAGAATGAATCAAAAGGACGCCAATTTAATAAAGCTGAAAGGGCCTGAATTCAATTTTTTTCATTTAATTCAATATTATTGATTAGAAAAAAAGAACATCTGCTCCTGCCATACCTGATCCTTGAACTTTGTTCTGACACACACGTCTCACCAAAGTGATGCCCAGTAGCACCAAAATCCTTTAGAGAAGAAATGTGTTTGAGAACTAGAGCAGCGCATAATATTTTACGGTACTTAATTTCGGGAGATTGTTGTCTGAAGTATTTGCTCGTGCAGGTGTGTGTAGAAGACAGGGGATGTCTGGAATTATTTGGTACAAAAGGGAAGTTTGTGCAATTACCGTACTCTTCAGAAGGAAGAGTTACCCCCGAGGAATTACGTGAGCAATTTCTTAAGATTTCCCCTCAGCATCCTCAGAGACGGCCTGACGTGCCTGTGTGGGACTTTCTTCTGCTCACACAACAAGATGAGTTCTATTTGTGGAGACGTATTGGGTGCCTAGCATGGATAATGAGAGCCAGGAAGAAAATGATTAACAAAGTTTCTACATAAACTAAACTTATGAATATCGATAAATTTCTAATTAAAGAAAGCCTGAACTTCATCTTACCTTTCTGACTCAGTTTGGAATATTAGGAAATCAAAACATTTGGAGGAAGTCGAGTGAAATAATGAACTTACCACTTTTACTACTACGGATATCTCAACGCGGTGTTAGTAAATATTACTGAGGAAATCTAGTCCCATTTGATTCCTTTGCAAAATCAGAGCACCCCTGATATGTAGTACGTACCTACAGTACAAAACATGAATTATGACTGATTGTGCTTGAGACTTTAGCCTCCGGTGCAATTTGACTCAAATCAGTCCAAAGCACATCAGAAGAAAATTAACTGAGCATATTATTCGTGGAGATGGACGAATAAATTTCAGAGTCAACATTAGACTTCAGGCAAGTTCAATTCTATATTCAATCAAGCGTGGTTTCGGTATGTAAATATGTGCATATTTCTTATCCGCTTCAGCTTCAAGGTTCAAGTAGGATTTTTATCTCCAGTATCTAAACAAGACCACAAAGGTTTCTGCAAATTACTAATGGGAATAAGATCCTTGTGCTGGAACCATGACGTAAATTTACGGTAATAATTATTGCCAGCTTGTACAGAAAGCAAAATCCACTTACTGCCATTTCTTCGTTACTCCACGCACCGCTGCAAGGTTTTAATAAATAATGAAATTTAGTTGTACCGGACTGAATCCGTGCAGACTGCTTTGTTGCACTTGCCATATTGGTATCCATTCATTCCAATGGACTGCCTGTGATAAAATCTAGTAGCTTCAGAATTCTATTAGCATTCTATATAACTGGCCTATTATGCGTTCGCATTGTAAATAACTAGCCTATTATGAGTTAGCAATGCAATATATAATGTATGTGGCACTCACGCGGCATATGGTCAACCGTGTGCATCTAAGTCAAGACATACTTAAGAGGGAGCTTAGTTCAAGTTCAAAAGCTTTCAACGGAATTAAAGAAAAATCAAAAGCACCGTTCGAATTCGGTTCGTAGTCAGAAAAGTTGAACTATAGTTTGGAATTCTGAGCCCCTCCCTGTGCGTGTCACGTAAGGAGACATTCAGGAGCGGACTGAGGAAGTGGGCGGGTGGCCTGAAATACAAATCTTCCGTTTGATCAGAGGTTAAAGGCCGATTTAATGAAATTGTTGGAATAAAGAAACCAAATACTCAGTTTGAAGTTTGAATTGGAACCTGTGCTTGGTATGCTCTGAACATAAAATACTAGCACATAACACGATCTCATATTTACATTCCACTCCGAAGCTCAATTGACCCTTAGCGTGGCTCAGGTGAGTTTATAGCACACAAAGTACAGGAAGTCATGTTACGGAAACCTCACAACGTAAATACACTAAAAACGTAAATACTTTCACCAACTTTCACTTCTAAGCTTAATTCTATTTGCGGTATTACTTTGTAAGTTGAGCCTCAAATCCAACAATTTCAGGCCATTACATGCGTTACGGTAATTCCTGTGGTGCTATTTTGTAATTGCGCTCATTAGCTGTAGGTACCCTGTATACACGACTATTAGGATTGGAATAAACAGTGTGGAGATATACAAGTAGCTGGTGCCTATGGCCGAGTCGATAGTAAGCGTGTGTTCCAGCAGCAGCCGTGGCAAGTTGCTCGGAGTATCTGGGTCTTAAAACTACTTGATTTGGAATCGAATCCAGGGAACATTAAAGAACACGTCCGCATAAATGTCTTCACCATTCAATAGAGAAGAAGTGAATTTTCCCTTCACTTCTACACTTGGAGTAATGTGGATGCCAATTTGGGTATATGCGTCTATCCTCCATGTACATTACATGTAAGCACTGAGGCTCAGAAAGCAAGAGTTGGGAGAAAGTATCCCAACCCAAAAAGACATTTTTTACGTTTACGGGCTTTCCTCCTTCCCTTTCAGAGTGACTAAAATGTTCAAAGTTTTTTGGCAAAGTTGGTAATGTTATTGCAAGAGTTAAAGTTGCATAGGTAGAGTAATAGTAATAATCTCATAATAGCATAAAAACCATTGTCTGCTCGCCTCATGCTCTCCGTTCCTTGCATGTAAAAATAATTCCCAATTCCCCTATTTCCCTTCTCCCCAATCACAAAAAGGCAAATATTTACGAATACCAAGTTGCTCCTTGACGTTCTGTACACCACTTCCACTTGGCCTGGATCCGGATCCAGTCGATCCCAACTCATGTGAGCCACTACAGTGGTTTTAGGTTGGCTCAATTTCTTGGCATTCGTGTCAACTTTTCGATTTCCGTTTCTCTTTTATTGTCATCAGGTAGCATGGAAGAAGCTCTGAGAAATAATGTTCAATCATATTCTCTATCAGGGTCGCTCCTTATGAGTATCAGTCCCTGGAATGACTGGCAAAAAAAAACTCGAAGGCCTCTCCACGCGTGTGTCACCATGGAGAGCTTCTGAGAAAAATGTGACAGGTGCGGTTTGCAAATGGTTGCTTAACTCCCCGCGCTTCTGAGAATTTCAAGTACAACCGTTTCTCGTATCGAGCTGCTTTCTAGTAAAGTAATGGATTTCTTGAGCTTCATTTGTTTCCCACAGAAATTCTGGGAAAAGAAAGCATTTCATCTATGTCATTTTGGATTAGGAAGACGGAGAGGAAAACAAAACTATACAGTAGCCACCTACAGCAGCTACAAATGCTAAAGCCTATCCTTGACCAATGAATTTTCCTCAAGTGTCCATTCTCAAATCTGCTGATGTTGAATTAGACTAAAAATTGTTTCCTTTACCTTGGGCTCAAAATAATGTAATGGAAAGTTAAGAAGTTCATAAATTTATTTGATGGGCGTGGAAAACTTAGCTGTCAAAACCGGAAATTGGGATTTTGTTGAAATGGAATAATATAGTGTAGGCAAGTTAGTGCGGATGTAGTCCAAGCCCAAGCAGCAGCCAGCACTCCTGCCTTCCTTGTACACAAACCGTAATGCGTTGGACGTTGAACAAGCGGAGTTCCTAATCAAAAAACATGGTTATTGAACAAGGCTCTCTTTCCTCCTCTGCACCCTTTTCATCTCATCATCACTTCTGCTCAAAACTTCCTTTTCCCTCGTGGCCTCCTCTCTCTGCCTCTGCTGCTTCCTTCAATCTCTCCTTTGCCTACAAGTTCACAACTCAAGGCAACATAGCAGAAGAGGCGTAAGAAACTGGAATGAAAGTGTCCTTCGTGTCAAAGTAAGCAGGAAGAACTTGTTAAGTTTCTCAAATTCAAATTGGATTTTAAATACTCAAACTCTAGTTTTACACAAATCTACATTCATCTTCCCTTTTTGAGTCCTAATGTCAATAATTCACTTTAGTCTATGTATATTAATATCAAGGCACAGACGAATAACGTACAACTTTTTTCCCTTTAAGAAGCAAGGTTGTGTATCTATGAATATCATCAATACAATTAGTGCCGAACTGCGTATTGCGAAGTTGCCACTTATTACAGCCATGGCCGTAGGCATGCATGTGATGTATTCATTTGTCTGAAGTCCGGCGGACCAGATTGACATTTTTTAAAAACATTGAAATAATATGATCGCGCATTGTTGCCAACTACCTCGCATTGGTTGGCATGATAATGTTAATTTAAATATATAATTCCAATACGGTGATTACATTGACTAAGTGATTACTGATTACGTATAAACTAATATTAAGCGTAATGTTTCCTTAAGGGTATTGTTGGTTCCTTAAGGGTACTGTTGTTTCCTTAAGGGTACTGTTGTTTCCTTAAGAGCACTGTTGTTTCCTTAAAGGGACTGTTGCTTCCTTAACGACACTGTTGTTTCCTTTAGGGGGCTGTTGCTTCCTTAAGGACAATGTTGTTTCTTTAAAGGTACTTTTGCTTCCTTAAGGGTACTATTGCTTCAAGGGTACTGTTTTTTTCGTAAGGGTACTGTTGCTTCCTTAGGGGTACTGTTGTTTCTATAGGGGTACTGCTATTTCTTTAAGGGTACTGTTGTTTGCTTAAGGGTGCTGTTGCTTCCTTAAAGACACTGTTGTTTCTTTAAGGTACCTTAGGTTCCTTAAGGATACTGTTGTTTCTTTAAGAGTACTGCCTCAGATTTTGTTGCTGTTACTCAATAATATTGGGGTTTCCTCCCCTATGCCTGCAGTTTATCGGTTGCTACCGTTTATTTAGATTTCAGACTAATATTAATCAAGTATTATTTCCGTTTTCAGAGAAAACACGAGAAGGCTGGCTAAGCAACTCTCGGTGAGCCTCTCTGTATCACTCTCCCATCTCTGACTAATAACTCTGCTTTACTACTGTTGAGTTAGGATAAGGTCATTGGAATAGGGTGGAACGGCTGGAAATGTCAATGGGCTTCTACACTGGCAGAGGGACACGTGTAAAAGTCTCTGTAATTAAATGACAATGTGCTCATCAAAGCAACGCAATGATGAAAGCAGACACAAGTTTCAGGATACAAAACCCATATCTCGGTCCTATGGGCTCTTGGAGGGAAGATTCATACATGCATTCCACTGACGGGACTCAAGATTCAACTTTGAATGGTTATATAGAGCTCCTTACAAATGGAGAAATGTAAGAAAATATGTCAGCCTATGACGCTGGATCTGAATTCAGTTGAAGGAGCTGGAGGAGAGCAAGAAGAGAGAACACAGTAGAATCACAGTCGCACTATAAATTGTCGCTTCCATGTCATACCGCGTAAACAATATCTGCGAAAGCATTTTAAAACATGCTTCGGTCGTTCCGCCAATTTTGACATTGCTAACCTAACCTACGCTTGTTTTTAAGTGATTTGGCGGATATTGTTTTCGTGGTTTTGGCGTGCTTACATATTGTCGTGGAACCACGCGAAAGACTTGCCAACTACCACGAAATAGCTCTCCTATATGCTTAATGGAAGTAAATATGGCAAGTTCGGTTCGGTATTCTGCTCGTCCTTAATCAATGGTTATCTCCCGATGAGCAGCAGCTAGACACTCTACCAGTATATTGATAAAACCGTAGCACGTCATATGTGCGACAACAATGTGTGCGACAACAATTTGTGCGACAACAATGTGTGCGACACTACAATGTGTGCGACAACAATGTGTGCGACAAAAACAAGTTTCAAAAAATGAATACAAGATTTAGAGTTAGGTTAGGTTAGGTTAGGTTAGGTTAGGTTAGGTTATGTTATTATATGTTAGGTTATGTTAGGTTAGGTTGGGTTAGGTAAACTTTTTTTTGTCGCACTCATTGTTGTCGCACGCATTGTAGTGTCGCACATATTGTCGTCGCACACATGCTGTCGCACAAATTGTTGTCGCACACATTGTTGTCGCACAAATGACATGGAGGGGATAAAACGGACTTGAAAATCAAACTTTAAAGTTCGGGGCCTTCCAGCCCACATTATATGAATGCAATGCGACTTGAATCTTGGGTTTCGAGGTGGTAGAAGTTCTATTTTCACCAGGTGCATGTATATGTACTACAAATGGGAAGAGAAAGCAGGTTCGACTGGCCAATATTTTTTTTGCCTTTCTCCCTCTGGTTCTCCCTTGTAGTGGAAGTGAAAACACATAAATGTCTAGTAAAGAAGGTTCAAGTGACACAGAGTTGGACCTCAAGTAGTTTCCCTGTTCTTTTTTTTTATTTGATTGAGATGAAGTAGGTAACTGCACACTGTAAGCATCTATTCAGAAATTCTGTACACGCCCATTTATGGACACGTTTATTAACCTAACTATCATTAATCACATATATCCCCTTAGTCTTGTTCATTTAATTAAGTAAGCTTACGTCCACACGCGCTGAATGGGCCGGAATACGCGGGTGCTTACAGTGGGAGCCTACCAACTTACTTTCTCCGAGGTGTTTATAATTAATTAGCAATGCCCATCTCTCTTTAGCCAACAATCAAACATTCTTAGGCGAGTTAGAAACCTCGAGCTCAGGCCAATTTTGAATTTCCACATTTTATTTTCTGCCGTAAAGAATAATGCAAAAATCAAAAAAACAAATCCAACCTTTTGTGCCAGGTTTTTAGCTTATTTGTTTTTAAAATTAAGCAACTAACACGTATAGGTACATATGTAGTTAATGCAAACCCGTTTTGCTCAATCCACTCTTTTAAACATAAAGTTCGTCTGAAAGTTCAAATTAAGCTGAAATTTTGCACCCTTGTAGTTGGTAATACAAATCCACGTAGATAATGTTGCTTGTTTTTTAAATATAACACCGTTGGTTATTAATAATTAATTAAAAATTAAACAATTTAGTGAGGCCTCAGCCTCAAGTACATGGGTGCGTGACCTCTCTCAATAGGTGTACAGTCCAAACATGTAGTTTAGGTGATATAATTGGCGCACTTAATTACTCTGAGCCTAAATGAGCTAAAGCAATTCCTTTGTAGCGGATAAAGTGAAGATAGAATAGGAAAAGTATTGATTGGGCAGTGCACGTGGAGAGCCCAGAATACAATAGGTAGAATCATCATATGTCACTGTACAGACTAGACCCGAGAACTAAGCAAGTCCCGAGCCTGAATCCTTTCTTGCCAGGCCTTGCTGGAGCCTCGGGACTCGGAGGTCAGACGGGAGGCGAGGTAGGCGTATGGAAGCTCGGAGGAGCATATTGAATATTAGCATTGTGGAGCGGGAGTGATAGAGAAAGCCCGACTCCGACTGACTGTCAACTTATTGGTTGGTAATGGTAATGGGGCAGAAAATTGGCAATTTTGTTAGTTCCTTCTCTCCAGCTCCTTGCAAGGCCGTACACGGAGTCAAGGAGTCGAGGAGCTTTAGCAGAAGAGAGAAAACCTCGGTTTTCCAAATTCCCAACTCGAGACAAGTGAAAATAAGTGTTCATGGTTTGTAGTTTGGGAGAGTGACGGGAGTACAATGCAGGCTACGTACATCAATTGAGAACCCGACTCGGAGCCAAACTCCACAGCCCACTCCTTATGTAGCCTCCAAGCTCTATTGTCTTACGCTCTCTAGCCTATCTTGTACTGGGAGGAAGCGGCTAGCCCAGTAGCCTAGCCTAGCCTCGTGCTCTCCACAATCCAACGCTTCTCATGAACTCCAGCAGTACAAACCAATCATCTCTCGCTTCATCACGTGCTGAATGAAGTTGGCAAGTAATAATATGAGTTTCGGAACACAGGCATGCCTAGCCAACTGTCACAGGGAGGGTTGTCAAATTGATTTGTAATACTAATACATATACCTCTATATATATTTCTTACTAGCAATCTACGAAACACGCAAGGCACTACACAAGGGAAAAATCCTGACTCAATCCTGAGTCCTGAGTTCAATTGAGCCAATTTCATTCACAGCGACTACACTGCAGAATTATTAAGTCCGTTACTTAACTTGCTATTGGTTAGACCTATGTTTAAGTTCACTAACTCATTTCTGTTTCAGTTGCAATCAAAACTTGACACATACTGAAAGATAGATAGATTAACATATGGAAATCAACATAACGCCCGTTATACTCTAGGATTGGGAAGTACTTCTTGGATTTTGCAAACGATTTTTAGAACAAACGTTGAAGCGCAGGAGAAAAATCTGTTCTTCTTATAAAAAATCGATTTAGTATAGTTTTTAATCATTTCACAGAGTTTTCCGTGGTTGTTGTTTTTAGGTGGGAAGTTTTGCATACGACCCAATTTTGGGAAATTCTCCAAAACAATCCTTTTATGCAAAGTATTTGGATGGATTGTAAAAAAAAACCGCACGTATGCGGAGCACGAGCACGCCCAGGTCTCCCAAGACCCCTGCTGCCATTCCTATCTGTATCCAATGGGCTGCAGTTGACTTTTGATTTCAATCAATAAATTACAGGGTATGTCCTGAGTGTGGATGTCATATGTCATACCCTATTCCCTTATCCACCTTCCCATCTCCGTCCTCCAAAGAGTCGATACTCGGATTAGCTAATAGCTGTCTATTTGCATTGTCATGCTTACTTATGCAGGGCACGCAGGAGGGACTCGGCTCTCTTGGAATATATTATCACCTAACTTGGCATTACAGCTTAGGCTACCTTCAACACTGCCCTTACCGAGCTACGCTACGCGGAATCTGAGTCGATAATAACATTATACACTCCCGACAGCTTAATTTATTTCATTTTGATACGTTTAAATAGCAAAATACTTTTTCTGGAAGTGTCACCATAATTCAGCAATAATTGCTAGACAAATGACAATTTGGAAATTCTGCATGCCTATTAATCAATTCAGCAAACGACAAACTTACTTCGAATATACTAAAATGTAGAGTTGGATTAATGAATTTTGAACTTCAATGAAATCTGGCATCCTTAATTTGCTGCATTCGCTATTCCCCACTTTTTCCTTCACTATTTAAAAGGGATCCTGATCCTCGAGATACATTGGGACAAAAATAAAACTGAGTCGATAGGTTACATCACATCCAAAGACATCCGGTTAAGCGGTTATTTTGACTTGCCTTTTTGAATGTTGCGGTAGGTACACAAGAGGAAATTAGGTTGAGGCCGTTTGTAATTGTGTAAACTGTGTTAAGCTTAAAATAGTTTATTTTTCTTCTCAATTTGCGCCTTTCGAATATAAGGAAATCCTGTACGTAGACCGAATTCGAGTACTTAGTGAAAAACTAGTTAATTCAATTGATTGATGATGACGCATGATTCTAACCAAAGCTCAGTGCTAACCACCGATTCGGGTACTGCTAACGAAATGCGTATATTCCGCTCCAATTGCCTTAATGCAATCTTTCTCATCCGGAACTGCCTTAATCAAATTTTAAAATTTATTCGGGAGGTAAGTAGGCTGTCACTGGTCCTATTATTCCAACAGCATCCTTGAATTAGTCGGAGTGACGGATGCTAATGCGAGGCACGAGTACAATTATTTATAGGCGACGCATCAGCTGGTCCCTACTTGTAAACATATCAAGTTCCGTGCGATAGGACAATTCATTCATTCCGCGTCCCATCTCCAACCCGATTCCCAGTATTTATAAATATATATAAAAAGCATCTGGTGCACTTTAGAGAACTTTCAAGTTGGCTAATGATCTCATGAAATATGTTTGGCGGATGAAGAGCTCGATAAAGCACGGAGATCAGATTCTGGAAGAAACCTTTCTTTCCTCCAATTCCCTGGCCTACTACTCTCCTCTGAGTTATAGCGTAACGTCAAAAACTTTTGGGGAATCCAGCACAGAGAAAAGCCCATTCTTGGAGCCAGAATCTTAACCTATAACGAGCTAAGTCATTCTCTTGTGTGTGCATGTACCGTTCTATTTGACGGAAGTATTTTTGCCTCTCCTCGTTGGTTCTGCTGACCTCTTCTGGCTTGATTAAATGAATTTCATGATTTGACCCCGTAACAACTTTGTGTCCTAAGTTACCGGTCTCGTAGCAATGGGAGATGTGTTGTTCAAATAGTAAATGAATGAAATAGTAAATTCTTTGAGTCAAGCTCAATCGGATGACCTGAAGCCCAAAACAGAATCCATAACTCACTGTTTTCACTTATAACGAGTTGAATTATTTTGTAGTGTATGTATCTGTATCTGAGTAGGATTCCATCTTTCCCTCTGTCAGACTTTTCTATGCTGCTTCTGATTGGTTGTTCAAAATTCAGTGTTTACGACTCAAAACTCAACTTTATGCATATTTCCGTAATAATTTGAAACCAATTCAGTTAGACAGATCAGTGCTTGGCACAAATTCGTGGGCCCGCTAGTTGTAGATAATCACTTAACGTCGTCTCTGTCTCTGTTCCGCAGACAAGAACCGGCAAGGAACTTGAGTTATTCCCCCTGTCATCTCCCGAGTGAAAAAAATGGATTTCGCCTATGACGAGTTAACCCATTAGACATAATCTCATAAACTCCCAGGCTGGCTAATATTCCTCTTAATACCCCGTCTGGGAATTCCGCCACCTAATTAAATACAACAACGTTCCCCTCCCATTACTGGCCAGCGTTGAGACTATCTAAATAATAAACGGCACGTTGGAAACATGGACTCGATGGGATTACAGGCTAATTCCTCCTGTTTTGTTTTGTATTGATTACTTTCTTCATAAATAATTCACCTGTAGATTCTGCTACTCAGAACAAAACTGAAGCAGTAGGTATCTGGAACTTGCATTTAGAATTCACCATCCTTTGGACCAAGCTAAGCTAACCTAACGAAACTACTTTACACCCAACAACTATATTCTTAATTGAGAATCATTACAAAATCGTGACGCCTATCAGAACATTATAAAAAGTAGAGTATTGACTACATTATCGTATATACTTAGGACTCTACAGAAAAGATCCCTGCAAAAAAGTCCTCCTGCAAATCCAACCAATGCCAATTACGATTAAAACAATTGCACAAACTTAAATAATCAAAGTTTACTAGCTATCGTATTAACAAGAGGGCACCACTGGGAATTTATTGGGAAACGTTTTCACAGGAAAATTGTTCGCCGTTTCATAATTAGCGCTAAAATCACAGTTATCATGGTTTGCACTCTATGTCTAGTACAAGGTTCCATCTTTCGTGTTTTTCAGGTCTCAATGAATTGGAATGGAATAGAATTAGTCACAAAGTGCCCAAGAAACACAATTCTCCATTCACCCAACTTATTAAGTTAACTTTTCCAGAAGTTGAAAAGACAAAGAGTCATTAAGCATTTGGGAAACTTTTGTGGTAGTCCTTAACCTATTTACCAGCCTTCGGTTATTTATGAATGTGAATGACTCGATTCCTTTCCCTTTCTTTCCACTGTCTCCAATATAATCATCAACTATGTTGTGTCTTTAAATTACTGGAGCATGTACAGAAATTAGCCTGTCAGTCTATATCCCTTTCTGCTGTTGTAACAAATTAAAAAGGGATATGAAGCAGAAGATAGATGCGAAATTCTTTAGAATTGTTTCCTTGGCTTATCTAAGCTCTGACAAGTAAGTTAGAGAATGACGTATTATACGCACATTACCAAAGCTCCTTATTATAATCTTGGAAATAAATTCATGAGGGAGAGAAAAAACAGACGGGCTAATCGAATTGAGCTCTGAAAGGGAAGAATGAATAAGGTCTTGAGTTGAGACGCCAGAGTCTATCACGTTTATTTTACATACAAGGACACTCAAATTATTTTTGTCACTTTCTCCAAGCCCGGGAATGTGTCAGGCATGATCTATAAAATAAATATTTTAAGCCGTCTTTCTATATAGACGAGCACTTTTAGGTCTGCCTGAGCTGAAGGCAACTAATGATGAATAGATGCTCCAGAGATCCTTCCCAACAGACTCCATTATGCTCCATTACACACATCCTACATGTCTTTAGAAATCCCTGCTCACGGCAGCACAATAGCGCTAAACTTTCTCAACAATACTGTGTACATATTCAGATTCATACAAATGCGTACGTTGTGAGACTTTTGTTAATTTTATATTTCCTCCACTCGTTTCATCTTTTGAAAGGAGATATGCCTAATCATTTTATATTATTTTTTACTGACTCCATGCAATATTTATGTAAATATATAGTATAGCACATTGTGAGGTTCATAATACTGTTTAATCTTTGTTTCGAAATATTTCAAATCTTCCACATAATGTCGCATTTGTTAAAGACGTGGTTAGTTGATGATTGTATTGACGAATTTACTATGAAATGACAGGATACCAGGCTTTAGACATGAAGCAATAGCAAAGATATTTTTAAAAAGATTCGTTCGTTTTGAAAATTTCGCCAAACCTATCCTAACATAGTTTAACATAACCTAACCTAACTTTAACGTTAGCTTACCAAAATCAACAACATAGCCTTGTTGTTAAAAGTTTCCGCATGATGACGAGCTTCCGATTGCTCGATAACTTCGTTACATGCTATGGTGCCATTCTCGAAGTAGGTATAAGAGCAATTGCTAACAACATGGACTGGCGACACGGCTACACGGCTTGCGACAAATTTCGCATCTTGGCTGTTTACGGTGCGGTCGTTGTAAAATTCGGCTAGCGACACAGACAAACCAAACCAGCATGGGAACATCGCACAAGCCCCTTGTGGACTAACTGTTTCCGTTTTTTAATGTCTCTGTCTCCCTTTGTGTCAATCTTCTCTGATGTATGGAACAACTTTTTCTCAGACTGCTTTCCCTTCTGATCCCTGCTTTTCTCCGCTCATCATCTTAATCTCTTCCAGCGCCTCTCACCGTCAATTCCAGAATACTTTACAGTCTCATATTTCTAGAACTCATACCAACACGAATCACTCATTCCCAGCCAAGAAGCGACTCTGTTCAGGCTCCGAGTCTTGCACAAACCTTAAGTACCACTTGTCTAAACCGTGTCACTTTGAGTTTTGAGCTATTGTCATTGTCCTAGGTAGATCGGATAAAAATTCAGATTCGCACACGCCAAAACTTAGAATCAATCTTTACAATGGACGACTTAGCAGGCGAATTAAGCAACTTTGACTCGAACTCGAAATGTAAAAGATGATCAATTTGATCTTAGACAAGCTATAAATAGCTTCGCCATTTTGGTATTTCAGTGAAGCGGTTTTTACAACATATTACATGTATATTAAGTGGTTTCTACAATATATTATGTATATTATTCTGAACTTTCTCGATGTTTGTCATTCGAAAGATATGGTTGTATTATTTTAGTCAGGTTAGGTTAGATTTTTCGAAACGCGCGTGGTTCGATTAATTAGGTGTTTTTGCAAAATCCCTATATGCGGAAAAAGGAGACACTCGGAGGCGACAATGGATGCTATCCATTGCACGCGACACAGCATGGCATAATCCTTACTTCGACCCAGGTCTCCACAGGAGGCGAACTGCTGAGACACAGTCCCGTGCCCATATGTAGGGTGACTTTCTGACTTACCCTCGTTACGACGAAACTCATTACGGCGAAACTGAAATATTTTCTCACTATGGCGAAAACGCCTTTCACT